>DF360542.1:82359-100013 GCA_000787875.1 Solanum virginianum
ATCTGATTGCTCTAGAAATTGAATGAGACTATTTTCCTACTCAATTTTCCATGTTGATTACATATCCAATCTCGAATTCATAAATGGTGCATGAGAAGACGTGTTATATGCACGTCTTCATTCTAGGGGTATTTCAGTAATTTTATCAGGTCATACAGCAAGTCTCTTATTAACTAGAATGGCAAATACAACAAGCCAACAATTCTCATTCTCATCTGACCAAAGATCACGCCTTATACCCGTAGCTTATAAATCTTTTCGAGCATTAATATGATCCTTTGATTTGTGTTTATCATCTAGCAAAGAGTATATAACATTTTCAAACATATTTTTTTCAATATGCATAACATTTAAATTATGAAATAGTAAGTTTAATTCCCAATATGAAAGATTGAAGAATATTCTTTTTTTTCTTAATTGTTGGGTCATGTTTTCCCCTGTATTTGTTTGTCTATTTCTTTTTCTTTTCAAGATCAAGTCTGCTAGTCTTCCAAACATAACATCAATTTCCTTCACTTTTCCAAAATGTCTGATTCAAAGAACTCTTTTGGCGTGTTTATCTCCTCAATATTTCTAAAAACATAATGTCTTATTAATCTAAATTATGATTCATACCAAAAATCGATAATGCCCAATGAAACATCATTTTTTACTATGACAAAGTTGACAAGGTTCTATATCAAAATTAAAAGAGGGGCATGCATAATCAGTATGTGTGTTCCAACTAGATAAACTATCAAGTCCAAGAAAGTCAATGATTGTCCACCTTAGAGCTTCCCACATTCTAAATATTTTATTTTTTGATGAATAAAAACTTTTTACACCTTCACACCATAACTCATTCAACGTCTTAATAAGAGATTGTAGGTATACATCTATATTATTCCCCATAGTACATGAAACTAGAATGATCATTGGTAGAATCAAATTTGGTTGCTTCATACACATCCAAGGTGGAAGGTTATGCAGAACCAAATCCACTAACCAAATACTATAAGTAGTACTCATTGTTCCAAAAGGATTGAAACCATTGCTAGCTAGGCATAAATGAACATTTCGAGGAACAAAAGCAAATTCAAGAAAGGTAGCATCAAACCTCTTCTATGCCTCACCATCTTTAGGGTGCCTCATGATTCCATCTCTATTACTATCCTTTACATGTCATCTAATATGCTTTACTATTTTAGAGCACATGAACAATCTTTGCAACTTTGGTGTTAGTGGAGAGTAACACAAAACTTTTGTAGATGTCTTTTTTGTTTCTTTTTTTAGCAGTCAAATGGTTATTATTATTCTTCTTGTAAGGCTTCCATCTACAAAAGTGATAATGCTTGCATATTTTCTCATTAATATCATCTTCCCAATACAACATACAATTATTTGGACAAACATCTATCTTGGTATAATCAAGAGAAAGCTTTCTAATGATTTTTCTCAGCAAGTTTTGAGTCCTAAAAAGCTTGTATTCACTATTTGTTTATCAATACAACTTAGTTCATATCATTTGACTTATCCCTTATCAATTTACAAACATGCTAAATCATTATAGAACCATTTAAATATCAATTATTGTGGAGACATGCATTATTGAACCCTTAACAAAATATGAGAAAAACATTCATATGTAAGTGATGTATTGTTTTATGAATGATAATGGGAACTGGGCATTATAATATTTAACCTACCAAGTAGTGTTGCTAATCTCATCTAAAGCACACATATATCAAGGATAAATCATAAAAAAGTTAAAATTAGTTGGAGCCCAAGCCCAAATGTTATTGGAATAACAAGCTCCCTTTGCCACCTTATAAAAAGCATTAATAATGTTAATAATCAAATACATCCCAAAATTAATTGCATTTGGAAACTCCATTGTCCAAACAAAATAAAATATTTTCTATAACTATGTAAGCATGAAAGATAGCCAACCTACAAGTATCCACATTCTATAGGAAATAAATATAAGTAATAATTGTTTACTATAATTTTCTAAAACTCTTGATACATATTTTTATTAAATACATCCACAGCAAGAAACTATGATGTAATTTAGGTGTGAATGTTATATATAGGTTTACAAACCAACAAAATACTAACTGGCTAGAATTGATTAAAAGATTCAATATAAACATTTAAAAACAACTTCGCAGAGAAAGTATTTAGTGAAGAACACTAAATTTTAATTATTAACTAGGTTTAAAATTATTAATTCTGGGTTAGTTATGCAGGATAACCATCGAACAAAATCACTTTAAATTTTTTATACCAAATGGATGAGAAAATTAGGGTTACAGAACGTCACTTCAAAACTATTCTCAAAATTCATCAATGTACTCAAAACAAAAATAAAAATAATAAAATAATAAAAATAAAAACAAAAACAAATCTCAACTAAATATATTATGAATAAATTAGTATCCCTAGAATAAGTGAAGTAAAAACACAAAGGAGTACAGAAAATAAATTCAAAATCCACATGCAAGATGAAAAAAATGTAAATTACAATTTGAAATACAAAATCAAAGAATCAAAAAGAAGAAGACCTTAGATCAGTAGATTTGTATGCCAAAACTTGAAAAACTTAGAGCTAGCCAAATCTCTGAAAAAAGGATAAAAGGAAAAAACTAATACTCAAATTAAATTTCTATGGCTAACAAATTTTTATAGCTAACTAAACACAATATTAAGTTTTATTATAGAAATCAGAGCGTTTGTTGCCATCATCGAAGATTGACAAGTATAATTTGTAGAGAGGAGGGAATGAGAGAAAGAAAAAAGTGATTATACGGAGATATTAAAATGAGAGAGAGGAAAGAGTGAGTATACTGAGATATTAAAATTAAAAAGAAATTAAAAATGAGCGAATATGATTTTTTTGACACTAATTGATGTACCGCAAACATGGATCATTTCGAGGAAATTAATATGTATCAAAAGACTCAAAAATCGAGAGAATTTCATATCTAAAATTTGGAGTTGTTTAGAGGTGATTTTAAATTCATCGAGATTAAATAGTTGATGTATACTTCATGTATAGTCAATTTATACTTCAAGTATAGGTAAGGTATATTCAACCTTTTGTGTGTATCAGATATATAGTTAGTGTATAACTCATGTATAGATAAGCTACATTGTATAGTCAATATATACTTTCGATGAATTTGACAAGCTATATTATTTAGTCAGTGAATACTTTCTATAACTTTTGGTTATTTTATGTAAACAAAAATATGACTATATTTGTTGTAAACTAATTATTTTATTAATATACATATCTATATACATACAAATATTGTTGAGCTATTTTTTTCTTATTGGGCTTCACTTCATAGGCATTGAATAACACTAAACATATATTTAAAATTCTATATTATAATACATAAATATACTTTTTAATATTTATCAAACATAATTTTATTTAATATAATGTAGCAAATTTAAAATTTTAAAAATTTCATATTTTTTTCTTGCGAAAACTTATCATTTGGGGATTAAATCACATCAATTACCTATTTTAGTCTATTACTTTTCATATTATAAAATCATTATATCTCTTTCATAAAATTAATCAACATCAATCTCTCTGTTTCATATTATTCAGATTTTCTAAACAACTTCCTTCTTTATGCGACTATACATCAAAATTTATAATAATTCGGGTGTAAATGCCTTCTTTCCGTTATTTAGAACATTCCTATAGCAATCTCAGGTGATTTATGATTTATTGACACTGACATTTTGGTCATTTGATCATTCGTTTGGATTCTATGCAACTCTCTATGTTTTGAGGCTTTTGAAACTTGAAAAGTCAAGTTTGATCTAAATGCCAGTTAAACAGTCTCAAAATGAAACTTTGAATGTTCCACCATCTTCAGAAGGATCATTTTAGACTAGTGATATGGTCAGCATTGGTCCGTGGTTTTTCAATGCGAGTTTGTACCATTTGGTATTTTAGCCTTTAAGTTTTTGGTCTACGTTTGACTTCGGTTAATATTCTTTGAAATAATGCATGAGTGAAAATTTTGTTAGCGCACTTAGCTCTAAAATATCGAGTTTGATCTAGAAGGATCTTTCATTTGGTTCATAAGGCTTGTGACCTGATGAACCAACAAAGTTGATGATCCCAAGTATTGCATATATCACTGCATCGTCAGTCATCCTACAAGAAGATGCTTTGTCTTAAAGGAGAAGATCATGACGTTGATGAGAGACAGAAAGAACACCATTGACACTAATGACACGGCCAAAGCAAACCATGCTAGTGCTAAAATCGAACACAAGAAGGGATCAACTACATAGTATTCTCCAAGGTTCTCTAACAAGCAAGGAAAGATCTACGAGACGTTCTTCCTCAAGATCAATCTGAAGTGCTGATGGAAGTTCATTGAACATTCAATACATCACTAGGAACTTATTTCATTCGAGAAATACACTACATTGTCCCTCTTCTTACAGTCAAGTGGTTTTTCGCTCTTCAGTCCTTGCATACTAAGATTATTCTTATCCGTGCTTTCTTTCGTGGAAGTCTCACCTATCAAGGAAGTATGGCAAAGATAGTTTATCCCTGCGGGGAGGACCTCAGCTCAGTACGCATAGAAGTACAGTCTACCTCTATTTAGCTCTATTGGCTTTCTTATACCTATACCAAGAACCTGAGCCTACTTCTTCTGCTTGAACCAGGTATTCCCCTTCTAAGCCTAAATTTACCTGCACAGGGAAAGTTCTTAATAGGCCAATGGCAGGGACAAGCTTCGCTACAGGGCCGGGGGAACAAATAGGCTTGGGGACGAGTCCGCAACAAAATAAATTGAATAGATAGAGAAGTCAAGTAAGCCTATCAATTCAAGCAAGTCTAACTAGTTTAGACACCGCCTTCCAGACTTCTAAAAATGGATGGTTTTAAGTCCAGAGCCTTATTCTTGTTACAAAGTGCAGATAACTGACAAGTAGGTTAGCAAACTGGTGAATCAATAAGCTTTGCTCCTACCTTCGCTTCCAGGAGGAATTCTATCATCCATGGCGAAGATATCGTATAATAAGAAAAGGCTGACTTTTCAGAGTGATCTTTCTCGATTTCGGAACGGAAAGGCTTGGTTGAAGGCAAAATTCGGTGTACTTTGTCATTTTTTAAGAAAAGAAAAGCAGGGTAGAAAGTCTTGCTTACTTATTTCTCCATCTAAGTAAGAGAAGGGGGGTTGAAGTTTATAGCTAGTCGAAAAAGTGATAAGAAGGTCTAATCATGCTACTTCAGTCGTATGCTTAACACATGCAAGTTGATCAGTTCGCCCTTTAGAAATAGGCTAAGAAAGTCATCGGTTCGAATCCGAGGAAGGGCTTTTTTCTTGGTATACCACTCCTCCAACAAGGAGCGAGAGAATAAATTCTGACCTATTATGTCACCTTTTTTCTTTAGAGGCATTCTCTCTCTTATTGCAACTTTTCTTTGAGAGAGGTGTATTGGTGGAATAGCTAGAAGAGGGATATAGCAAAGGGTGTAGCAAGATGTATAAATTGTTAATAAATGAAGATTGAACACCAAAGATAGAGTGGTTCAACTAAAGATATTAAGATTCCTACTGGGAAATAGGAGGAGATGGATATGGACTTCATTACGGGTTTACCAAGGACTCAAAAATAATATGACTCAGTATGGAAGGTTGTGGATAGAATAATGAAATCAATCAACTTTTTGTTGGTGAAGACTTCTTGTTGTGCCAAGGATTATGCTAAGGTTTCCATCCAAGAGTTAGTGAGATTGCATGGGGTTTTATTTTCTATTATATTGGATCGTGGTACTCAATTCACTTCTAATTTTTGACAATCATTTCAAAAGGGCCTTGGTACAAAGGGAAAGTTAAGTACTACGTTTCATCCTCAAATCGATGGACAAGAAAAAAGAACAATCCAAACATTGGAAGATATGTTGAGGGCACGTGTGCTTAATTTCAAAGGTAGTTGGAATGATCATCTACCTCTTATTAAATTTTCTTACAACAGTAGTTTCTATTCAAGTATTGATATGGCACTATTTGAAACCTTATATGATAGATGATGTATGTCCTTTGAAGTATGTAGGGCTTCATCTATGGATTCATTCCATCCATGGAGCCTAACTCAAACTCTACTTTTTCTTCAAGTTTAAGTATGGATTTTTATGGGTTTTTATGGTTTCATTCCAAATGTTGGGTTTATGATTATTATATGATTAATTTACTTAATTATGCATGAACTAATAAAGATGAATCATGAATTTCATGATTTCCAACCAAATTCAAGTGATTTAAAGTATGTGTTGATTAGGACTTGTTGAATTGATATGAATTCCTTTATTGATGATTCAAATTGATTTTAATTGCATTAACCTCATATGATTTCCATTAGAATTTCATGATGTTAACTTTAATTGTTCATGAACCCATGTTATTCTCTAGTTTTTTATGATTAAGCTATAATTTTTATGATGATAATTTCAAGTATGGATCTACGTTTTGATGATGATTATAAGCATGACCTAGGACCTTAATATTCATATAATGACAATAATATGGGGATATACCCACACGTTATGTGAGTATGTAGATAGACTATTCTTATGACATGTTTACAAACTATGAAAATATGATTTGTAAATATGATGATGTCTATGTATATTGCATGATTATGTATTCTGTGGTATATGACTTAGCACCAAAGGAGCATGAGTAAGGGGGACCATCCCCAAGGGTCCTTGTATAAATTCTCATATCTCATAATTGTCACCATAGGTTTATGATTATGTGTCTATGCGGTATTGAGTTAGTGGATCTACAAACTTAGGATACTCACCATGCTGGGGTTGATCCATAGGATGGGATCCAAATATGTGACACTCACCATACTATGATAGAGCCTATAGGGTAGGGGGTCGAATATACCTTGATAAGTACACCCTTCTTTCATCAATGTAGAGAGAACATCGATATTTCATATAATAGTCTGCATGGTCTTAATGTCGGTTATGGTCCTATTTCCATATATGTAAGTATTCCATATTGTGAAATGTTTTATGATGCTTATATTCATGATTTAAACATACATTGATCATTCATACCTTTTCTTTATTATATTGCTATGATTATGTATATTGTTATTATAATCACGATATTCTTTGATACATTACATGCCTACATACTTATTAAATTCCACATATTAATACATATTCTTTGCACCAAACTATGTAGGGACGGGCGATGACAAGATTACTCCTCACTTTTATGGATGGAGTCAGACATCACTCTTTGAAGATTTGGTGAGTTCCCATGCTACGGGGACAAGCCTTATTCTGTCATGCCTCAAGTTAACACCCTGGGAGTGGCCGGCACCCAGGACCATTTCTGGTCCCAAGCGAACCACTTGGACTACCTAGTTTACTTAGTAGAAGACTTAAATGATAAATAAAGGGCTTAAATGGAATAGACTAAAGATACTGCAAATATCTGAATAGTGGAAATATCTCAACTACAATTGAAAATATGATCTAAAACTTTTAACATACAATCTATGAAATCTTTAACTAGAATAATCTGAAACAAACACCGTGAGAGGCCCACGGTAACCACAACTTAAAAGAAATACTAAAAATAGAAGTAAAAACTCCAAAGCCTCTGGCTAGTAAAAGGCTTCACAATTAGCTAAATGGGATGTTGGTCCTCAACGGAGTGTCTGCTGAGGAACTCTGTTACTTGTGTTTGTATCATAAAATGAAACAGGTACAAAGGATGTCAGTACATGAAATGTATAGTATGTAAATAGCCAAAAGTGGAAACTTAGACTAAGGTACTATACTCAAAGTAACTAAAGCATGTCTCAAAATAGGATATCATGAGTAATAAATAAAGTACATGTTGAAAGTAAAAAGATATGTTGAAACTTTGTACATGGAAACTAGCTTACTTTAGCTTGAGGAGTTTCTCTAACCAACAATCATCACTATGAGCTTCATTATGATATAGTTTCTTGCCCACGCTACCAAAACCGTCCAATACTTTGCCAGGGTAAGGGATGAAAACTAGAGGAGTGGATTCATCCCAAAACGGCAGTGGAGTAGTTTATGAGTTTAAATTATTATTACTCCCACTCATATCAGTTTTCAATACTACTCCCAAAATAACTTTTATGTTGTTCATAACTTTAAGAGTAAGATTTCTCAAAATGGCCTTTTAATCTTTTGGGACTTAGCCCAACTTTAGCTTTTCTTAAACTTTTCTCAGCTTGACTCTCTTCTTTTTTTGAAAGTTGTATCAATGCAAGGTACTTCAGAATGATCTTTATTAGATATTTTACAAATACTACAGCTTCAAGTACTTCTGAAACTCAACCCAAAATTGTGAATATAATAGTTTTTCATAAAATAGATATAGGGTTCTCATAAATACAACAATAACTGTAAATTCTGTCTTAATAGCTTAATTTAGTAATAAAATCAGTAAAGGTCATGATTTTTATTAGGATAAAAGCATGAACAAGTATTTCAATAAAACTAACTGATAATGGAGAAAATTTGATCTCAACTCATAATCTTGGTCTTAGGTAGGGACTGGTGGTTAAAGATGTTGAAATAATCGTAAGATACCTTTTGGAGGGCCTTACATATCTAAGGAACTAGATTTTTTTTAAAGAAATTGATGAAGGTTCTTGAAAGCCCTAACATTTGACTCTCTGAAACTATGTTCTGAGTTCTTGGCGAGTTTAAATGTTAATGATATGAAGAGTTACATTTTAGGGGTTTAATTAGGTAAAAACTACCAAGTTTAGGCTTAAAGGGTATGAAAAGACAAAAATACCCCTCTTTAAAATTGTTGATCAAGTCATCTACGAGACCTTTTACGGCTTGTAGAAGTTTCTATGGCCCATATGGACCCTTTCATAAACTTTTGGGCAAATTATCAGGGTCTCTGGATCATTTTACGAGCTTATTCTACGACCCGTAGAGTGTTCTATGACCGGTAGATGGGTCCGCAAAGTCTGGGGTCAAAAATGTTAAGTTTCACAACTTTTGCCGTGATTTAGCGGATGGGTCATGTTTTGATTTACGGCCCATAAAGAGGTTTCGTAGAATGTACTCTGCTCAGGTAGTCTTCAGTAATACAGCTATAACTTTTGACTCCGAACTCCACATGAGGTGAAACAAGTTGTGTTGGAAAGATAATTTAGAGTGCTTTCATTTGGTAGGTTTTAGGACATCTAGTTCTTTGTGTGCTAAGATTTATGGTCATTTAAAGTTAACCCTTGTATAATCTAAGGCTAGAAGCTCAATTTATAGAAAAGTTTTGAACTCGACTAAATACTAGAAGTCTCTTGTGAACCTAATATACTTCCTACATATAAGAGTGAGGCTTGAAACAAGGTACACATGAAGATAGAGTTATGGGGTGTCACAATATCTCCCCCTTGAGATCATTCATCCTCGAATGAAAGTGAAATTGGGGAGTTTTAGCATGTTTTCTACTCATGAACTAGTTTATCAACAAGAAGCTATCCGAATATCTTACTACTCATACTTAATGATGTATTTCAACTCAATGATAGGATTAAGGAATATTACCTTTATGCTCATCATTATAAAGGTGCGAATAGGTTTTGATATCTATCTTTCATGTCTGCCTCAATTTCCCAAGTGGCTTCCTTGACGAACTGGTTCCTCCACAATACTTTAACAGAAGCAATCTCCTTGGTCCTCAATTTACGAACTTGCCGCTCTAGTCTCTGAACTGTGATTTATTCATATGTTAAGTTATCTTTGACTCCAATACTCTCTATAGGCACAATCAGTGCGGAGTCTCCCAAACACTTCTTAAGCATGGATTTGTGGAATACTGGATGAATAACAACTAACTCTGGTGGCAATTCCAGTTCATATGCCACATTACCAATCCTCCTAATAATTTGGTAAGGACCAATATATCGAGGACTGAGTTTCCCCTTTTTCCTAAATCGGATAACTCCCTTCATCTGTGAAACCTTTAGGTACATCCAATCACCTACCTCAAATTCCAAATCTCTCCTCCTAACATCAATATAAGACTTATGTCGACTTTGGGCTGTCTTTGGTCTTTCTTGAATAATTTTCACCTTCTCCATTGCCTGATCGACTAAATCAGGTCCTATCAATCCTACCTTGCCAACTTCAAACCAGCCAATAGGTGATCTATACACCCTCCCATAAAGGCCTCATATGGTGCCATTTGTATACTAGCCTGTAAAATGTTATTATAAGAAAATTCAATCAAGGGTAAGTGATCATCCCTATTACCTTCAAAATCTATGACATATTTCCTCAACATATCCTCAAGAGTTTGTATGATCTGGTCCACTTGCCCATCTTTCTGGGGATGGAAAGTTGTACTAAGATTCACCTTCGTACCAAGCCCTTTCTGAAAGGAATTCCAAAATTGTGCTCTAGCTAAAATAATGGATATAGGGACTCCATGAAATCTAACAATCTCCTTAATATAAAGTCAGGCATAGTCCTTAGATCTATCTATCGTCTTGACAGGTTGAAAGTGGGCCGACTTGGTCATTCTGTCTATTATTTCCCATATCGAGTCATGTTATCTACGAGATCAAGGTAAGCCTGTTATGAAGTCCTTGTTAATCATCTCCCACTTTCATTTTGGAATTTCAATATTCTGGCCCACACCACAAGGCCTTTGGTGTTCTACCTTAACTTACTGGCAATTTGGGCATCTGGACATAAACTATGCAATGTCCTTATTCATACCACCCCACCAATAAATCTCTCATAGAGCTCTATACATTTTTGTTGCACCTGGGTGAATAGAGTATCTGGCATTATGAGCCTCAGCTAGAATCCTGTCTCTTAGGCCATCAACACTTGGTACACATAGCCTACCTTAGTATCTCAAGACTTCATCCCCCCTTTTACAAATACTAATACCTTCTGCTTCTGAACATCTTCTTTCAACTGAAGGAGGATAGGAACCAGGTCTTGCTTTTCTTTCACCTCCGCCACTAAGGATGACTCTACCCCATTTTTGATAGTTGCACCACCTTCATTAGAATCTTCAATTTGTACTCCTAAGTGTGCTAGTCTATGCACTTCCTTAGCTAATTCTTTCTTTCCATCCTCAATATGTGCACTGCTCCCCATGGTCAACCTGCTAAAAGCATCAGCAACTATATTAGCTTTACCTGGGTGATAGAGGATGCTCATGTCATAGTCCTTCAACAGCTCCAACCATCTCCTCTGCCTCAAGTTCAACTCTTTCTGGCTGAATACGTATTGCAAGCTCTTGTGGTTAGTAAATACATCCACATGCCCATTGTAAATATAGTGTCTCTAGATTTTGAGCGCAAACACTGCAACAATAAGCTCAAGATCATGAGTTAGGTCGTTCTTCTCATGAGTCTTAAGCTGTCTAGAGGCATATACTATCACATTGCCTCTTTTCAACAATACACATCCCAACCCAACTCTGGAAGCATCACAATATACAACAAAGCCATCAGCTCCCTCATGTAGGGATAAGATCGAAGCTGTAATCATCCTAGTTTTCAACTCTTGGAAACTCTTCTCACAAATTTCAAACCATAAGAACTTAACCTTTTTCTGAGTTAGATTAGTTAAGGGAGCTAAGATAGAAGAAAAACCCTCTACAAAGTGCCTGTAGTAACCTGCTACACCCAAGAAACTCCTTATCTTTGTTGGAGTTGTGGATCTTGGCTAGTTCTTTACTGCCTCAATCTGTTGAGAATCAACTCGAATGCATTTACCAGAAGCAATATAGCCCAAAAATGCCACAAATGCTAACTAGAACTCATATTTGAAAAACTTCACATACAACTGTTGGTCCTTAAGGATCTGAAGGATAATTCTAAGATGGTTGGCATGTTCTTCCTTACTACGAGAGTAGACTAAGATGTCATCTATGAACACAATGACAAACATATCTAGATATGGCCTCAACACCTTATTCATAAGATCCATGAAAGTCGTTGGTCCATTTGTCAGTCCTAATAACATGACCAAGAACTCATAATGACCATAGCGGGTCCGAAAAGTTATCTTAGGGATGTCACTTTCTCTAACTTTGAGCTGATGGTACCCAGATCTAAGGTCTATTTTTGAGAAACAAGTAGCACCCTGGAGTTGGTCAAATAGGTCATCAATTCTGGGAAGAGGTTAATTGTTCTTTATGGTGAAATTATTTAACTTATGGTAATCTATGCACATTCTAAGAGAATCATCCTTTTTACGCACGAGGAGAACTGAAGCTCCCAAGGTGAGACGTTTGGTCTAATGAAACCCTTATCTAGGAGGCTTTTCAGTTGTATTTTCAACTCTTTTAGTTTTGAAGGAGTCATTCAGTAGGGAGGGATAAATATAAGCCGAGTATCTAGGAGGGTATCTATCCCAAAGTCTATCTCTCTTTCAGGAGGGAGTCTAGGTAGATCATCAGGAAAGACTTCTAGGAATTCATTCACGACTGGAACAGACTGAAGAGATGGTGTCTCGGCACTAGAATTTTTTACTCTGACTAGATGGTATATACACCATTTGGAAATTAACTTTCTGACTTTGAGATATGAGACAGATTAACCTATAGGAAAAACTAAGCTACCCCTCCATTCTAAGGCTGGCTCATTAGGAAACTAAAACTTAACCACCCTAGTTCTGTAGTCTACGGAGGCATAACAAGCATAAACCCAGTCCATGCCTAGGATGACATCAAAATCTACCATGTCTAACTAAACCAGGTCAGCTAAGATATCTTTATAGTAAATTGACACTAGACAACCCCTATAGATTTTTGGGCTAGAATAGATTCTCCAGTAGGAGTGGAAACACTAAAAGGCTCAAGAAGACATTCTAGACTGATCCCAAACTTCGTGGCTACACAGAGAATCACAAATGACAATGTGGCACCTGAGTCTAACAATGCATAGACATCATATGTAAATACTTTGAGCATATTGGTAACTACATCTTGCGAGTTCTCCTGCTCCTGTCTGGTGGCCATGGCATATAGACGATTTGTGCCCCCGTCTGTCCTTAAGGTAGCTCCCCTCTGAAATGGTCTACCCTATATTGCTAAAGAAACTGACTAAGATTTGTTATCCCTAATGTTCTACCTCTCCATCGAACAATCCTTCAAAAAGTGCCCCATCTGACCACATCTAAAACAGCCATTCATACCTACAAGGCACTCTCCTGGATGAGACCTGCCACACTTACAATGAATTGGATAACGAGTCAATCCTTAAGCTACACTCCCCTTTGACTAACTGCCCTGAAATCGGTAGTTCTATGATCCCTGCTCATTTTTAACCCTCGGTGCAGGTGCACTAGCAAATGAAGATGCTGGTCTAGATGTCTTAGGCTGAAAGGATGACTGATTAGCATTTCCATCCCCCCTCTTACCTATCTCTTGACATGATGTCTTGGCCTTTTTGTTTCTGAACTCCTCCCTATCCTGCATTTTCTCCTTCTCCACTTGCTGCACATAAGTCATTAAGCGAGCTATGTCCATATCCCAAATTAGCATAACATTTCTACCCTCTCTCTTAGTTATCCGAGAGAGCCCTGACACAGATAGATCCATCCTAGTACGCATATCCGCCACCATAGTCGGAGCATAATGGGACAACTGAGTGAATTTAAGGTTGTACTCCTACACGTTCATAGTTTCTTGCTTCAGATTCAGAAACTCCCTTACCTTAGCCTGCCTCAACTCTCTAGGAAAGTATTGTCCCAGAATGGCTTCCTCGAACACTGCCTAACTCAAAGTTGGGTCCCCTTCTGCTCTAACTCCTTTTCACTAATCAAACCAGAGTCTAGCCACTCCCTTGAGCTGGTAGGCATCCAACTCAACCCGCTCAGCATCTCTTGTGTGCAAAACCAGAAATACTTTCTGGAGCTCCTCAATGAAGTTCTCTGGATCCTCCTTCACATTAGACCCCGTGAACTCAGGTGGGTTCATCCTCAGAAACTCACGAATCCTGGTAGTATCTAAACCATCATTCCAGCCATGTCCCTGTCGACCTCCTTCTGTAGTGACTATTAATTGGAAAAAATGACTTTGATTTCAAAAATCTGATTTATTACTTAATTAATTTAAGTAAAAACCAAATTCTCAAAATTAGACACAGAGTCGCCACTAATTTTTAAGAAAAATTAAGAAAACTAATTTAAATTTTAAAACTCAACAGAAAAGTCTTAAAATGTCCAAGAGACGGGTAAGCATTCGATTTTCATTTTTTGAGAAGAAATTAGTTACTCAAAAATGGCCGCTAACTTGCAGTTGATCAACGATTAGAAAGCTTTGACTAACTTTTAAAGATTTGACTATGTTTGAAAAATTAGCTAACTTTGAAAGAAATTAACTAAATTTGAAAAGATTGACTAATTTCGAAAGAAAATTGACTAAGCTGAAAAAGATTGACTAATTTTAAAAGAAATTGACTAAGTTCGAAATATTGACTAACTAAAGAAATGAGCAACACTTGAATTAATTCTAACGCCTACAAATCATCAAAAATGAAATTATCATAAATGGTAGACATATTGGGAAAAACAATTAGAATAAACAAATAACTAATACAAATAATGTTAAAGTTAGAGTTAGATAATAATAAATACCACAAATAAAATGATAAAATACGAAAGAGCAATTAAATAGTAATTGGGCCCGGCAAGCCCAATTCTCCAATTCCTTGTCCTTAGCTCTTAATTTGGGCCTGCTTGGCCCTAAGACAAAAACCCAATTGCTGCTCCTTGGGCCATTAAGCCCCATATCTCCTGCTGTATACACAAATGTATACGAGTGTATATCAATGTATATACACTAATTTTCCTGCTTCCAAGGCCTGTATATTAGCTTCTATTAACCTGTGCATGGCTCGAAAACACGAAAGGGGCCGACTCGGAACTCAACATTATGCAAGAATGGAGTCCCAGTGTAATCAAGTTGGGTGTCATATGCATACAAAAAGGGAATATGGATTAGTATCCATTAGAGAAAGAAGACAAATGATAAAAAAAAAAAAAAAAACTTGAAACTAAAACATTATATGTTGATAGATATAGATTAAAAAAAGCAGAACACTACCCAAAAGAAAAATAAAATAAAGATAGTTATGAAATAACTTTGGTTCAAAACAGAGGCATTAAACTAGCCAAAACAAGGTTACAATTATCTGGGAAGAGGAAAACATATATGGGAAGTAACATATCAGTGAACAACAACACCAATGAGGAGATAAATTAACATCTTTGTGAACTCATAATGGATAACAAATAGGACATGGATGAACCTTCCTATTCCAATAACTAAACAAAAATGGCAGCAACACACATCATTAACAAACTAAGGAAACACCTTTATACTGGACTAGATCAGTAGCTGGCAAACATGAAAACAAAACCAAAACCAATTTAGGCATTCAAACTTTCAAAACTCATGAAGTATAGCAACTTGATATGACTTCATAATACCTACATAGTTTCAACACTTAACTCGGATGTAATTAAGCATGAGAAGACTTAGATTAAACATAACAACAAATAAAGTTTGGGACTAGACAGCAGCAGTCCAAAAGAACTAAAAAATGGATAACTTGAGCAAATATCAATCTAGTCACTATATTAGCATAACTCCATATACAACCTATTTAACCATTAATTTGAACTAAATCTAACTGAACTCCTTTAAAAACAAACAAAAGAAGTAAGAGCTTTAAATGAACCTTGATATTAAACACTCAAAACTCCATACAATAATCTTATGGCTTAGAACTTGGATTTTTTGAAGATACTAAATAATGAAAATCAGGAAACCCAATCAACATACTAACAAGCTACGTTCACATAGTAATAGGACTTAAAGACATAAAATTAACACTCAAAGGTAAGCTATAACATGTTAAAGCTTCAAACATTAATAAGCAAGTTGTGTTGAAGCATGATCTAAGGCAGTCACTGATTGTGTTCATTTAATTGAAGACTTAATAGTATTGATATAGCTGGGACAGTCCTCGAAATAGATAAAGAGATGAAGATCAACTTGGCAATACACTCGTACAAGAGGTTGATTGAAAACAAAAATGACCAAGGAAGAAAATTATAGCTAACATTAGAGGGGTACCAATTATTTCAACTAAACTCAGATTCTTAGCAACTTAATAGTAGACAGAAATGCTTACGGATTTAAAGCTATTTCATCAAGAAATCAAACTCACGTTAAGGGCTGTTAAAGCATAAAACTGTGAAAGAATGAGCTATTTTTAAAAGCATTATTAACTAGAAATTTTAAGACAGAATGTTGGGCAGTGGAGCATGAAATTAACGTTAACCAGGCTTCTCCAGTTTAAAACTTAATTTTACAACTCTGAAAACCATCACAATAAACAGTAACAATAATATCCTTCATCAAACCATCATGACACAACCATTTCTCATCACATAAACATAACTAAAGAGGTTATACAATTTTCACACAATCCAATAGTTGTACTCGAAGAAAACAGGAAGGAGTGGGATCTCAACTATTACCTTTTAAAGAGTAGGAATTGGAACGACGTGCTTGACTGAAGACGAGCTCACACCACCACGAGTCAAACTTTGTCTACACCAACTCAAGACCAAGAACATTCAATTTCAAAACCTTCAAAACCGATGAGTTTCTGGAAAATTAGTTTGAGGGAATATAAATTATAATAGGATTTTTTGGAAATCTAGAATGGCTGCCTAACTAGAATTTTCTGAATTCTTTTTATGAGGAAACCAGGTATCCCAAAAGGAAGACGAAAAGGGCATAATATAGGCAAAAATTGGGGAGGGGGAGGAACGTAGGGCAAATTGAGGAATTATGGTTTCTTTGAATTTAAAATCTCCAAAAGATAAGGATAGGCTTGACTCGTGCGAAATCCTCAATGGATTCAAGGATCTCGACCATTGATTTGCAAGGAAGAACCCACGATTGAGACACGTAGAAATTCTTCCCCAACGAATTCGTACGGAGGTGATGGAAAGGGCGACACGTTGGTACAAATTGAAAGAGGTGAATGTTGAAGAGATTTTGGCGTTTGTTAGGTAAGGTCTGGTTCGTGGAGATGATGAAGAAGAAGGGGATCAGGGAGTGAGAATGTACGCATGAGGAAATAAGAAGAAAAAAGGAAAATTGGGGGCGCGTGGCCCCCACATGAGGTATATGTAATATATATGTATGATATGTGTATATGCTGAAAATCTAAAGCGGATCGGGCCGGATTTTGGGTAGGATTTTACTAATTTTTTGTTAAAATTTGGTCCAAAGGGGAGTGTGGTTTTTGGCTTTCAATATTGGTCATTTGATTGCAATTTTAGCCAATCAAACGTAATCAAATCAAAATTAATTGACTAATTTGATTACAAGACAATTTAGTATAAATTAATTTAAGAGCTTTTAATATTATGAACTTGAAATAATTAAATTAATTATAAAATAATAACTCCTAAAATTAAAAAAAATAAAATTTATTTGAGAAAATATTTTTGTATTTTGAAAGCTAATTATTTCAAATTATCAAAATTAAAATCTCAATAATTAATTCATATTGTAGAGGGTAAAAGTTGGGTATCAACAGTTGCCCCTTCCTTCGGATATGATCGATGAAAG
>DF360541.1:1238-26121 GCA_000787875.1 Solanum virginianum
TCTTGTAAAGCACCTTGGTTTATGGTATGATTTAATTAAACTTAGCTAATGCTATAAGTTCTGAAAAATCCCTCTTGCTTTGCAATTTGGGCTTAACATGTCCTATGTTTGTTTCTTGGTATCCTTAAAGAAATTAGTCTTATTTTAACTCTTGTACATTTAAAGTCCGCAAGCTGTAAAAGTATGGAAAGTTTGATATGTTTGAAAGAATATATTTTTCAATACTTTGAAAAATGTAATACTCGTAACAATTGACAAAAACCCGAATTGCCGTAAAAACTATTCTGAAATGTTTCATAGTTGCTTGTATGATCTAGACCAAGTATGTTCCTCCTGAGTCAGGCTAGATCGGGTTTCCATCGATCGTGGGACCCACGATACCTCTTTTTTGAAATTTTGACAATTCTAAAAGAATTTAGAACAAATAATATGTTATTTTTGAACATGAATATTTTACTACTCTTTTGGGATTTTGATAATGAGTTTTGTGCATATCATTCTCACAACTCTATTCGTGCCTATTATGATCTCGTTCACCGATTCTCGGACCAGTTGTTGTCATGCGTATTATACTATATATCTATATATTCTGAAGTTTGCTGGGTACGGCGGGATCGGCTCGGCCCAAGGATCGGCTCCGCTTAGATTGGTGATGTGGTGAGATTGAGCCTTCAATTTGGTGGCATCATACCACATTTGCTATATGATTTGCGAGTTTAGGGACGCCTGGCTCACTTATCCTACATTTGTGATTTGTGTCGGAGATTTTAGATATTTGAACTTTCTGGTGTGATGCTGTGGTATTGCGCAAGTTTATAGGTCAGCATCGTTCCTGTACGTTATGTATCAGTTTGATATTTCAAAAAGACAAAAAAATACTCTTTTGATATTTGCATATGAGTTTGACTTCTACACCTCTGTTTGGTTTATNCATTTGCATATGAGTTTGGCCTTTTATACCTCGGTTTGGATTATTACTCTCATTTACAGTTTGTACTTTCTGCTTTACATATGTAGTACGTATTTCGTACTGACCCCCTTTGCTTCGGGGGCTGCATTTCATGCCTGCCGGTACAGACGCATAGAGTAGCGGGCCACCAGCTTAGGATCCCTATCCAACGTTTGAAGAGCTCCTTTTGCTTCGGAGCAAACTTTTGGTATACTTACACTTATTTTCTCTGGTTTGCATTTATGTACATATTCGAGGGTATGACGGGGGCCCTGTCCCGTCCTATGATTCAGTCTGGTTGTATAGAGGTCTGTGAGTTTATATAAACTTATTTTCTCTATTTTGTACTTATGCATATTCGAGGGTATGATAGGGCCTTGTCCCATCCTATGATTCAGTCTGTTTGTATAGAGGTCTGTGGACGCCTGTGCGTATAGGGTATGGCAGTTTGTATGACTATGTATGTATGTTATGTATGTATATTATGTATGTTGGGCGGTTTAACCACAACGGTGACCTTGTCGGCCCGCACGTATATATATGTGTGTGGTGTATGTTGGTATTCTTCTGTATACAGGGTTTGGGTAGTCAATAAAACAAAGAAAACTCTGCAGATTTTTCTGTAAATAAGTTAGCTGTTATAATTGGAATCTGGCTTACTATTTATGTCTGGGTGCCCCATTCGGGCACTAGTTACGGCCCATAGGTTGGGTCGTGATAGTCTAACCCCAATATTAGATCAACCACAGCGAATTTTAAAATTTTAAATTGAGCAAAAAATAGTAAGCAGGCACTCCCCTAGCGTAGCGCGGCCATGGCGTGCTAGTGGATAACTTCGTTCAGTTTTTGTGTTCTAGTCCAAGGCTTTTGGGTCTTGGGCCTAAGCCTTCACATATATGAAAATACCTATACTTAGCCATATTTCATCCTCATATCATACAAAATATTCCCTAATACTCACCCAAACACATAGCCAAATATTTCACCCCAAATTTTCAAGTCCCAAAACTCATCTGGATCTTAAGGATTTCACTCAAGCTTCAAGTCTCCATTTCCAATCTTCATAAAAAATTCTCCAAAGTCAAGGTATGTTAGTTTCAACTATTGGGTCCTTTCACTGATGGTGCCCAAGCTTCCCTTTTACCTAAAATACATGTTCTTAAGTTGATTTCACGTATGGGTTTTCTATTATAAATTTGACTATGAACTATGTTGGGATTTTTTATATGTGTGACTATTTTAACATTTTTGAGCTATAAAACATGGATCTATTATGAGATTTAATGAAGGATTTTGATATATATTGTATGATGGTGGTACTAAGTATTGGTGGGATGATTTACTTGAAGATTTCTTACATGATTTCATTCTTTAATTGCATGGTTTTACACTAGCATTGCACACCTACCAAATGTTCAATAAAATGTCTAGTTATGGTTTCTTAAGGAAATGAATGTTCAATGCATGTCTTATGAGTTGAATGACTTTATGATGATGAAAGGAATGTGTGTATATGATATCCTCCTATATCATGTTTGGAATTGACCATGCCCCACTCGGGGGGTTGTGATCCTAGGTAACCATGTCAAGGGGTTTGTACCTTGATAATCGGGTTGAAGGGTTTGTACCTCAATCACCATGAGTGGTAGGGCATGATGATCCACTAACTTTATCAAGGGATTTTTACCTTGATAACCAATTAAGGGGTTAATACCTCAATTACCATGGGTGGTAGGGTAAGATGATCCACCATACAATTGAGGGGTTGGCATCTCAATAAACTATGAATTCTATGATGATGTTCTAATTCTACTCATGCAATATGTTCTATATATAAGCATACTTACATCAAGTATAATTCATGCATGACATATTGTTATATTTTCATCCATTGCCTAACTATGCATTTTGACTATGTTTCCTATCTATTATTGTGTTGCATCCTACATACTTAGTACATTCAAACGTACTAATGTAGTCTCGATGCGTACATGGTGTCCCCATGTAGGAATAGGATCCCCCATTGATTCTCCTCTATGTGGCTAGATGGATTGTTCAAGTTATATTTGGTGTGTCCTCAAGTCTAGGGCAATATCTATCTTCTCTTATGTTTATGTTTAGACTATAGCTTGTATATCAGAATACTTATTGTCATTATTATGTGGGGGAGCCCTTTTGCTTGTCTTGGCCCCCGCTAATTTCTATGTTTAGAGGTGTTGTTGGATAAGTATGTAATGACGCTATAATCTTGACTCTCTTTGAGACTCTCAATGTTTTTATGAAATGAAGGATTTCCCTTAGTCCCTATTGCCTCATTTCTATTCTTTTATTATATTTAATTACTTTCATGACCAAGGATGTGTAACGATATGTTAAGATGCTTGCTTGGGGTTCCTTCGGGTTCCCTATGCACCCTGTCACATCTAGGCCCTATTTTGGATGGTAACAGGGAAGTCAAATAATCATCAAAATTAAAAAAAGACCTTTTGATATGTTTCGGCAGCCAGAACGGTGGTATAGGGGCCCCATCGCCAAACCATTTATTTGTACGCCAAATGGGGACTATAGGTTGCCATTTTTGGCAGATTTTAAGCTTTCTCAAAGCATTTCTTCTATTTAAATTGGTGGATTGCTTAATTTTACAAATTCGGCAGGCTTTAGTAAAACGGTCATAATTGTTTACTCCGAACTCAGATTAAGGCAAAATTGAATGTATGGGAAAGATAATTCAAAGATCTATAATTGGATATATTATGGGAAACCTAGATAATTATATATTGAGAGATATGACCATTTAAAGGTGACCCTTCTATGAAGTCATACCAAAACTTAGCCGATTGAAATGTTTTGAACTTGTTTTGACCTTGGGTGTCCTTTATGATCTCAAACCACCTCTAACATCTAATACTTAGAAAAGGATATTACCATACATTCAAAACCTTGAAGTTATTAGACCACCCAATTTCATAGAAATTTATATCGAAACTCAATTGATAAGGAGGGTTCATCTCAACTTTGTGTTAATGGAGTTTTGTGACCTTAATTCATCTCAAATCTCATATTACTATAGAATAGACTTCAATAAATATATTTAAGATTAAAATCATTTGGTATGATCCCATACACATAGGAAGGAAGTTTCAATCATAGCTTAGGAATTTTCAAGGTGTTAAAAACTATCTAATAGTTGTTGAGTATATAGCAACGCAAACTGGATTTTTGAGTCAACATTTTTATTGTTGGTGGATGAGTAATTGATGTGTTTTCAAAATAAAACACTTATGATGGATAAAACTTAGAATTTTATGTGTTCTCAAAGCAATGTTAGTGGGTTTGATGTGTTTTTATATTTATTTTTTAGGAATATAGGATGTTGCATGATTTTGGGCTAAGCGTGCAGTTGCTGCAGTTTTTGCTATTCTACGACACACTTCATGGGCTGTGGAATTGTTCATTAGCCATAGAGTGGAGTTCTTAAGTAGATCCAGTGATGCGGTGATTTTCTAAAGTTGCATCTAGGATCTGTCAGACAAGTCCTGAAAAGTTGTACAAGTCATAGATAAGGTTTTGTACTCTGAGGATCAAAAGTTTAGATTTTTCTATAAAGTTATTAGACAAAACCCTATACGGGCCATAAGTCTGAATATGTCCCATAGAAAGGTCTCATAGAAACTGTGCCTGGATCTGAAGAATGAATTCAAAGAAGTCCTAATATGGGTCGTAGAACTTTGTATAACCCATAAGTCTATTTGTATTGCCTGCCAAATCTAGTTTTCCTATTTACTTTTGAATTTGTATTTTAAATACTATAAGTAGATATTTTAGGTTATTTTTAAGAGAGAAGAAAGAAGAGAGGATAATGATCAAAAACATTGACGGAAGTGTTATTACTTTGTGATTTTAATTCATACTTTGTGATTTCCATTGAAGAGTTGGGATTTCTTGTTCTTAAATTTATCCTTGTAATTGTTTAATTTTGTTATAACCTTCTAAAAGTAGGTGTAGCTTGGATGAGATCAAGATGTCAACATTGTTGTCAGAAAATACAGCCAGACTTTTTTTAATTTGATTAATTCTAGAATTAATACTTATTTCTCTTAATTTACGTTTTTATTATTTTGTTTTGTTTTGTTTAAACGTGCAGTTGTAGTGTATGAACAACACTCGAAGTTAAGGCATACCCTTGACTCTGTTTGACCCTGAGATCCAAAGGACACTAAGAAAAATGGTAGAAGATAATGCAAACAATGCTACAACTGATGCAATGAATGCTACACTGAACTAGTACCAGAACGAGAACAATAACAACTTACCTCCGCTTGAGAATATTAACCCACTGCCATAGGATCTTCACGCCGGAGATCATACATAGACTCAATATCGGCTTGAACCTCTGGCGATAGATGTCACTAGAGCTATATTATTACCACCACTACCCGATGACATAAAGTTCATTGTATCGACTGGGTTACTATAAATGTTGCAAAATCGCATTGTTCACGGGCCTACCACCAGAGGATCTACATAATTGTTGACACAATGTTGTTTTTGTATGTAAGAGTATGACGGGAAGTCAGAATCTATCTATAGATGCCATTGGGCTCCATATCTTCCTATTGTCTCTAATAGGAGATGCAATGCTATGGTTATCCAGCTCCCATAGAGTTTGATAACCAATTGGGCCAAACTGTAGAAGGCATCATTTGAGAGGTTCTTTTTTAGGCTAAAAAAGCTGAAGTTGGAGGACCAAATCAACAACTTTGAACAACTGCCTAGTGATTCGATTAGGACTATGTGGGAGAGGTTCATAATATGCCTAAGAAGTGTCCCTTACCACATGATGGTGGATAATACCTTAGTGAAAACCTTTGATCCATCCCTGGACGAGATTAGCCAAGTTGTTGCTAACATAATCATGGGAGGCTTATTTCTAGATCATCCAATTTGGCGATTACTGAGATATTAGAAAAATTGGTCAAGGCAAATCGTGTATGGCGGATGAGATATAATTTGACAACAAAGAGCTTGTTCACAGTCAGTACTAAGTTGGTGCAAGCAAATATATGTAAGGACATGATGCAAGAGCTTGCTAGGATTATTGCCAATGTGGAGTTGTTGATGAAGTGGAAACAAGAATATGTGAATGCAGCAACTTATCAACCTTCATAAGAACCTATGTACAAGAAGCCCTATTATGAGGAGGACACTTCTTTTGTCACAGATTAGATGGCAGATTTCTGGATCAATACCTAAGGGTCTAGTCAAGACTATTAGTGTCAAGGTCAATGAAACCAAGGTCGAAACTATAATTGGGATAGTGCCTTTAGAGACAACAATCAAGGATGCTACAATAGAAAAAATAGGGGCTAGGAGTGAGATGCTAATTGGGGATGCAGAAATGGATAAAGAAATAGTCCATGTGTGCCACTACACTATCAAGATTCAGGTACTGGTAGCTCTAGAGTTGAGGAGATATTTGATCTCCTATTAAAGAAGGATAGCGCTCAGGATAACACCTTGAATGGGATAAAATATGACATCTTCAGTATTAATCAAAAAATTGAGTCTTATTTAGTTGCTATTAAGTAGCTGGAGTAATAGTTCGGTCAAATGTCAACTAAACTAAACTAGTGCAGAAAGGTACATTTCCTAACAATACAGTTCAAAATCTAAAGAATGAGGGGTAGTGCATGCCAGTGACTACCCGTGGTGGAAATAGACCATTGACCCTCTGATGCTGGTTGAGGATGATGATGTTAGAGAGCAGATAGTTGAGAGCAAAGATACAAGGATCAGAGATTATCGTGCAAGGATAGAGTGAATGATGCTGATGCTACAAAAGTTAAAACCCATTCCTAAACCTGCCCCTCCTTTCCCTTAAAGAATTAAAAACAAGGAGGAGAAAGGTAAATTCCAGCACTTTAATGCCATGTCGAAACAACTCTCCATCAATGTCCCTCTCATTAAGGTGTTGGAATAGATGCCTAGGTATGCAAAAATCATGAAGAACTTGGTCACGAAGGAGTGGATTATGAGTAGGGAGCTCTCAAAAGAGCTTTAACATTATTGTGGGATTACTTCAAGGTCCTTGATACATAAGTGAGAAGATCCTAGAGCATTCACCATACCCTGTACCATCGGCGATGTTGAGTTTGCAAGGGCATTGTGTGATCTAGGTGCTAACATAAATTTGATGCCCCTTATAGTCTTCAAGATGCTATGACTGAGAGCCACTACTCCTACAAGCATGCGATTGTTAATGGCTGATCAAATAGTGAAGAAGCCTGTGGGGATACTATATGATGTCCCTGTCAAAGTAGAAAAATTCACATTTCCTGCAAACTTTGTGATCCTGGATCGCGAAGTTGAATTCAAAGTCCCAATTATCATGGGAAGGCCTTTCCTAGCCATTGCATAAGCACTAGTGGATATGGAATTTGGCTAACTCCATTTTAGATTGAATGGTGAAGAAGCCATCTCCAACACATGTTTGTCGATGAAGAGGCCAAATGACTTGAAGATGGAAGTTTGGGCACTTGGTGAAGTTTGAGTAACCAAGTTATCCAAGTCATTCTGGGATAATAAATGAGGTGCTACTTGGGAGGCCACCTAAGATATTTGATGTAATAGTAGTAGTATTGTTTTGTTTTTAGCTTTTGGACTTGTAGGTAATTTAATTCTTAGTATTTTGGTCATAGTTTTTTGGACTCTGGGCTGGTGACATGTAGGGTAACAATGTGCTTTGTGAAGTATGATCATGCTCAAGTTACACTGCTTTTTTAAGCACACATTGATCGTTGTCAAAGTAATAAACCTAACCATGGTTAGGGTCAAATCCCACAAAGAATATAGAGACTTTACAAATTGATTCACTAATAAGAAATTCAAGTATCAAACAACTCAATTCCCAAAAAGAGGGCAGCGAGTTTAGAATGATTAATAAGAAATTAAATTAAATTAACTAAAATGGGAGAGAATCAATAATAGAGAGCCACTTGGGCATCGTTTTCCCTATGATTCACTGATCATGCTCAAGATACACCTCTTTTTGAAGTAAAAGCAAATGTCAAAGTAATAAACCTAACCAAGGGTAGGGTCGAATCCCACAGGGAATACTAGATGTTACAACTTTGTTCACCAATAATCAATTCAAGAATTAACTAACTCAATTTCCTAAAAAAAGGGGGGGGGAGGTTTATGATCGATAGGAAATTAAACTAGACTATCTATAATTTGAAGACAAGCAATAATGGAGAGCAACTTGGGTATTCACTATCTCAACTTCCCCTGATTTTAAAATTCTCAACTAGAATATCGCATGCAGGATGGTAATTTAGGTTCTTCCAACCCTTTGGTCAAAGGTGAATGTCGGATTTCACCATAGGACTTGGGCCATCTCTATAGTTTTCTTAACTAACCATTACCCATAGTCCCAGTCAACCTCCCTTTGGTCGAGTTTGATTTATTAGATGAGAACACATCATCAAATCCTATTAATCATTCTCTTTTCCTATTCATTATCACCTGAATCGGGAAGGTAACACTAGGCAAGTTCTAACATTTGCCACCATAAGAATACATTCAAAATGAAGAAAAATGATTATTAAGTGAAAATATCCACTCCAAGAATTTCAAATCTTCTGGGTTTTCTATGTTAGATTCTCATGGTTCGCACAACATCCATGTTGTGGGTTTAGCTACTCATAATTTGGGCAAATAAAGAAACAATGAATACAGAAGACATGGTTAATCACTTAATCAAGAAGATTGAAGAACAACAAAAACCTAATGTGTATTGAGAATCACAATATTGAAAGTTGAATTTAATCCACAAGTGAATCTCTTCAACAAAATGTAGTGTCGAAAACTAAACCCTAAGAATATTCTAATTTCTTGCTCTCTACACTATTCTCAGCTGCTCTCTCTGTGTCTTTTGAAAAGTTAAAAACTCCTATTAAATAACCTAGTATTTTCTATTTATAGTATTTACAAACACATTCCCAAATTAATTTGAAAAACTGGTCGGTGCATGACACGAGTTGCAGTTACGACTCGTAACAAGGGTCACTAGCCGTAATCGGACTTTTGTGGTCAGCCTCCTACATCTTGGACTTCACTGATAGAAAACACCTTCATATGTCGTAGTGTGATCTACAACTTGTATTTACTTCTCGTAGTCCATATTTGCATCACTTGGTCTAAATTTGATCAACACTTGAAATCTCTACTAAACCTCCCTTTATAATTAATAGCTGGAGTTATGACTCGTAACTAGGTCTATTGTGGCTGAACTTCAGGTTTTGTCTCAACACTGGAATACACCACGAGGCCAGCTCTAAGACTCATAAACTGACATACGACTCATAAAGGGTCTTATATGTCCTCAAAAAAAAGAAAAACCTGCAACTTTTCCTAAAATTGTGCCAACCTGCTTTTCTTGTAAAAACAAACACAAAAACACATAAAAATCATAAAATTCACATTGAGTGAAGAAGCCTGTGGGGCCTGCTTTTCTTGTAAAAACAAACACAAAAACACATAAAAATCATAAAATTCACATTGAGGGCACACAAGATCCTATGTTTTAGGCATCAATTTTATTGTATTTTGATAGCACATCAACACCCTCAACTTAGCCTTGTCCTAAAATGACGACTCAATCTATATAGATAATAAAGCAACACATAGCAATCAATCCAATGGCATATACCATACTGAAATCCAACTCTGGTACCTATATCAACTTTTTCAGAACAAGATCATGTAGCTATTTAGCAAACCAAAGCATATTAAGGCATTTGACAACACAACTATGGCAAGTAAAAGAATATCAACAATCCATAATCACCGAACAAGTAAAATGTTGATAATCAACGCAAATGCCCTCACAGGAAATAAGCCAGTCTTAAACACTCAATGAAGATTTTAGAATTTAACCTTGGGACTGTGCAAATGCACTTACTCTCATAAATGATATTCATGCATGATGACTAATACTATAGACTTGCCTATATACTCATGACTCGAACTTTTGATCAATTAGCCTAGAATATCTTTAGGACTTTATAAGCTTACAACGTAGGCTCATGGGGCTTTGGTATTACATTTTGGACAACTAGTGACTAAAGGCCAACCTTGAACCACACTTTTCAACACTTTCTCCTTATCAACTCAATCATTTCAACTTTATTCTTCCTTTTTTCTTCATATTAGAGCTTATTCGGGTATTTTCTCCTAATTTTCAGCTTTTTCGTAAATTTCTCATATCATTTTGTTTGTCCAACTCAATCTAAGGCATCTTTCCTCTTTCTTTATCTTGGTGTATGATTTTTTTTCATTCTTTACATTCCCAACTCACCATCTTATTTTGGGTATTTTACCCCTACACTGGCCACCATTAACTTAGGCTTTTAGCCTATATCGAAGTGCACAATATCTATTCCCCAAACCAGGGCCACTTTTGGTAGGCATCCTTCACTTAGGCTTTTTGCCTAAATCAAGGTTTATAATGTTTAAGGATAGACCAAGGCCAATTTCAAGGCATTTCACTAGACAAGGTTAGGCTAATCAGGTGTTAAGAAAGAAATGGTACATGTAAGGCTCAAATATTTGGAAGAAGGGATGAATTTTTCATTTGGTTGGTCATTTTAGACAAAAGTTGACTAATTCAAAGAACAAGAGCCTAAGATCCTTTCCTAATCCATGTAATCTCCAGTCTAAGTTAAAGTAACAGGGCAATTTCTGAATCAGCACACAATGCAAAAATATAACAAAATCAGCTCACATATACATGGCATTGCATGCATAGCTAACAAAAACTCAAATATGATGCTTCATATATCAAATTGCCCTGACTTAATCAGAACAAATATCGTCAAATCATTCAAAAGTGCATGGTTGCA
Organism: Solanum virginianum; assembly: GCA_000787875.1. Lineage (NCBI taxonomy): Eukaryota > Viridiplantae > Streptophyta > Magnoliopsida > Solanales > Solanaceae > Solanum > Solanum virginianum. Next base: position 12,090 of record DF360541.1, read on the forward strand.
ATATAATTGCTACTAAAAAATTTTGATGGGTACCAATTATCAAAATATTTCATAAAACATCAAAAACAAGGTACATGTCATAAGTTCAACCGCTATATACTTCAAATATCATCTAAGACATAATAAGCAAGTCAGTTCAACAAAAACTAAATATCCATATGGAAAAACAACACATGCAATAAAATCTCTGGATCAAAATTTTGGTAGTTACGGACCAAAACCTACACAGACTTTACCCTAGTCCATAACTGTCCATACCCCATCGAAACAAAATTGTACGTTGTCCTCAATGTAGAATATCAAAATCAAAGTAAATACAAGGGGTCAAAAACAAACATATCGTTATGCCTAAGCACCAGTCTCGGGCTTCCTCTAATCATCTAACTCCTACGGGGTAGTACTTGCAGCAACTGAACCAGATGAGCTAATACCCATCATTCTATCATGCTCCAAGGCAAGCTTCAACTCTTATTCTTCTATAGATATCCTTAAGACTAGCCCAAGCTCATACTCTGCTTCCTCTTCATCATCATCATCAACCTCAGAGATCTTCAGACATACATGCCTCTCCTCTATCTCATCGCCCTTCATATAGGGTCTCTTTCTCTCGGAAGGCTGTGTGTGATCCTCTGAAGCAAATAGATAAAATAGCGGCTCAGAAGGTAGATCCTATTGAATTGTAATTAGTGTCATTAGTAAGGAAGTCACATCAACCCTAACCATTTCTATCTCCTCATGAATGGCTGATAATTCTGATGGTCGGGCCTTGGCTAACCTCTTCTGCACTCGATCCACTGTAGAAATGCGTTCCTCAATAGTAGAAAGGGTGATTGCTTTGCATCGCTCCTCTGAGTTTATAATAGCATGTCTTACCCAAGGCCTAAGCTGCTAAATTAGCTGAGACAATGGAGCCTCTGTACATGAAACCCTCTATGTTATGGCCTGAAAAGCTATAGCGGACATATAAGATATGCCCGCTGAAAGAGTTTGTGATGTAGTAGCCTCTGGTGTAGGTGCAACTAAAGTGAGACCCCCCCAACATCAACTGCCTCAAATTACTTGAGTCTCTTATCAGTAGTACCAGCTGGAGTGGTAGTGGGGGCAGTCATCGAACCCTCCTATAGTGGCTCTGGAGCAAATTATCAGACGTAAGAGGAGGCTATGTCCTCTGAAGTGCTACAGGGTTCTCATCAACCTTAATTAGGCTAAGGTCTAGAGTATATAGGGTCGATACCAAGTGGTCATGATGATGCAATATTGGTACTTTAGATGCTATGTAGAGTTGGTAGATCAAGATTGGAAATGGAATCAAAAAATAGACCTTTTGAGTACCCACTTATGGATCTACTCTGCTATTATTCAAGCCCAATTAGTTTTGTAGCCAGCAAAGATGCTGAAAACCAATGCCACTTGCTCCTGTATGAGTACGTTATTCACTAGTATAGGTCGAATGTGAGATCTAACGATCACCCATCAAAACTTATCGAGAAAAGAAAGGGAAGCCTTGACCATATTCTTCGTATATGCGGTGACCCAAGTAGGCTTTGGACCCTACTCAATAATGTGACTAGCCACCCACCTTAGGAGTGATGTCCTCTGTAAGAAATCCTTTATGAATAGTGTATTTCTGGCCTGCCCCAACCTATGATCAAACTTAGCTATCGATCTCAGGGCTTAGTACGTGGGACGAAATATTTTGCTCCTCTAAAATATCGATCTGCCGCCCTCCTACTAATAACTCTCTCAATCTCGATTGCATGAGAGGTGTCTTCCCCTTAGGAAGATTACAAAGAATGATGGCTGCGTAAGCTACATAGAACTCCCACTTCATAAGTGGGGTATATCTCCCAAGCTTATCTACTAACCACTTGAGCCTATATTATGTTATTGTGTCCTCTAGTCTTGGAACACGGCTGAATAAATTGTTAATCAACTGGGGCTCCACATATATCGACCATATGGTCTTTTCTTACCCCTTTGGTTGCATACCCTCATTAAATATGGCCTCCATACCCTCGATACCCTATTGGTGAGTAATAGGATCAGATGTTGAAGAAGATGATGGGGTAACAGAGGATTGGTCATCTACTCTATCCTGGGAGGCTGTCTTTGAACTTTTCTCCATGCTAGAAGAAGTTATTTAGGGTGCACCACTACCATTTTCATCATTGACTTCCTCGTTAGACTTGGGTGGCTAGTCATATTATTGAGTAGGGTTCAAAGTTAGATTCTCATGGTTTGCACACCCATAAGTTGTGGGTTTAGCGACTCATAACATGGGTAAATAAAGAAATAATAAATATAGAAAACATGGTTAATAACTTACCCAAGAAGATTGAAGAACAAAAAACCCAATGTGTATTGAAAATCGCAAGATTGAAAGTTGAATTTAATCCATAAGTGAATCTCTTCTACATAATATAGTCTCCAAAACTAAAATCATAAGAATATTCTATTTTTTTGCTCTCTACTCTATTCTCAATTGCTCTCTGTGTCTTTTAAAAACTTCAATTACACCCTTTAAATGACCTAGTATTTTCTATTTATAGACAATTTCCTAGATTAATTAGAAAAACTGGTTGATGCATGATACGAGTCGTAGTTATAATCGTAACTAGGGTCACGAGCCATAATCGGGCTTTTGTGGTCTGCCTCCTGTATCTTGGACCTCACTGATATGAAATACCTTTATAAGTCATAGTCTGATATATGACTCGTATTAACTTCTCGTAGTCCACATTTTCATCACTTGGTCTAAAACTGATCAACACTAGAAATCTCTACGAAACCTTCATTTATGGCCCGTAGATGGAGCTATGACTCATAACTAGGTCTCTTGTGGCGGAACTTCAGGTTTTGCTTTAACATTGGAAACCTCCACGAGGCTACCTCTACAACTAGTAAACTGAGATACAACTTATGGAGGGTTGTCGTATGACCTCATAAATTATCAAAACCTATGACTTTTCTCAAAATTGTGCCAACCTGCTTTTCCTTTAAAAACAAACACAAAACACATACAAACCATAAAAGTCACATTGAGAATACACAAAATCCTAAGTTTTAGACATCAAATGTGTTGTATTTTGATAGTACATCATTCACTAACTCAACAACCCCGGATAACCCAATTCTTGACTAGAGTATAGTATGCAGGATGGTAATTTATGTTCACCAAGCCCTTTGGTAAAAGGTGAGAGGTGAATCTTACTATGTGACTTGTCCCATCTATATATTATGTAATACTAACTATTACCTATAGTCCCAGTCAACCTTTCCTTGGTCTATTTCGATTAATCAGATGAGAACATATCATCGAATCCTATTAATCAATCTCTTTTCATATTCATTACCATTTGGATCGGGAAGGTAATAGTAGGCAAGTTCTAATAATGGTCATAACTACAAAACATACAACATAGAGAGAATTGATTAATACATGTAAATACCATTCCAAGAATTTCAAATTATTCGGGTCTATTTGATTAGATGTTCATGGTTCCCACAATCCCAAGTTGTGAGTTTATCTACTCATGCTATGGGTAGAGAAAGAAACTATGAATTGGAAAAACATAATTAATTACTTACCCAAATAATTAAAGATCAAGTAAACCCAATTTGTATTGCAAATCACGAGGTTGAAAGATAAAGTGAATCCACAAGTGTATTCTCCTCTACAATATTTTGTCTCCAAGTACAAAATCCTAAAATGCTCTCTAATTTTGTTCTCTGCTATTCTGCATTATTCTCTTTTGTTCCCCCTACATAATGACCTAAAATTAACTATTTATAGTATTTACAGACAAGTCCCTAAAAAATTAGAAAAACTGATCGGCAAATTCTATGACATGCAGTTATGACTTATAATTGGGTTTACGAGTCGTAATTGGGGTCTCGTGTTCAGCTTCTTGAATCATGGACTTTACTGCTGTGAATCCTCTTTACAAGTCATAGTCTGATCTACAACTTGTACTGCCTTCTCGTAGACTTCATCATCATCATATGGTCCTTCTGTGGAAATATTCATGAAACCGCTCTATATGACTTGTGGAGTGATCTATTACTCGTATAGAGGTCTCATATAGTTGAACCTCAAACTTTCATCCTTTATTGGAAATCTTCACAAGACCCACTCTACGACTCATAGATGGTCTCATAAACCATTAAAAACCAAGAAAGTCTACAATTTTCTACAAAACTCATGCCAACCTTCTTTCCTTCAAAAACTAACACAAAAATATATAAAAACCATAAAATTTGCATTGAGAACATGCATAATCCTATGTTTTAGGCATCAAGTGTGATATATTTTGATAGCACATCCAAGTACATGCAGGTACAAGACCAAGTCAGCCATCTTAAGCTAAATAAGCAATAAAAAATTCTTCTATGACCAAGTTTATGTGTCATGGCTCACTGACTCATAAAATACTTCAAGTGACCAAAGTAATGTGCACTCCATTCTACGAGCCAACTTTATGAACCATAGATTAAACTACGGGCTGTGAATAAGGCTCATGGAATCTAGGTAAGTTCTCTAATTTTTCTAAGTATTGGGGCTTCTACGACCCACTATATGACCCATACTTTTGCATATGATATTTCAGACTAGGGCTTTGGGCAGTCTATGAGACGAGGGTCTACGAAACATAGAAATCACTACAGCCCATAATTGGGGTTTTATAGAGCCTGGGCCTAATACTCACCTGACCCATTCAACATATGAAACATGGGTCAAATAATTTTGACCCCTCTTTTCCCAAATATTTCCCAAAACATTTGACCTTTTTCTCCTACCCTAACACTCTAATCATTCTTCGGCCACTGCTAAAGTTTTTCGTCGAATACTTCAGCATCACTCTGGCGATCTAGGGTTTTACCCCTTGGGATTCCTCCTTTAATTTTCCATCTCTTTGGTCAAATTTTGGTAATTTCTTAGACTTAAAACTATTGTGTTACTGAAATTAATGTCATTAGGTTGAAATTCTTGACGAGTATGGTAGTCCAAAATTTGGTGTGTTCGAATTAGTGGTTTCTCGTGTATGTACTATGTGTTTAACCTTGATTGAGTTATTGCTATTTGTTTTAAATAATATAAAATGCCATAATATGTGTGTGGGTGTGTTTTGTTTAAATGTTAGTACAACAAATCCATGTTGTCACATGTTATTCGAATTGGATGGAAATTATTACTTCAAAAATGTCATGTGATTGAATGTATCTGCTTAATTTCTAACTTTTAAACAATGCCTGTTTGTGGTGTAAATATATAAAATGGAAATTTATAGGGTAGTGTATAATTGTTGTATGTAGGGTTTTGGGTAATATGCGTATAATGTCCTTACTTCGGTGCTGATTTAAATAATTATTGTTTGATAAAGCTGTTTTAGGGACCCATTTGATATACTTAGTAAATCAAGTTGCTAGAAATTTCAAACCACAAGGGTCTTCTGTGGCCCTTGGAGTATTCCATGAGCCACAGTTGCTTCTCATATGAAGATCCAATAATCTAGAGTTTCTGAGAGTCTATCTGATGAGACCTTCTATGAGTCATAGATTAGTCTACAACTCATAGACAGGCCACATAGGGCCATGCTTGTAAAAAATGTTCAAGATTGGATCCACATCTATGAATGAGTCTATGACTCGTAGAATATTCTATGAGTCGTAACTAGTATCATAGATACAGTTCTAGTAGCTAAGTTAACTGCACACTTCTATTTACGAGAGCCTTTTATGGCTCATAGTTCTTACTACAACCCGTAAATGAGCCATCATAGACTCAGCTATCACCAATTCTGATATGTTCTTATTTTTTGTTCCTATACTTGTGGGGCTAACCGTGTTGTTAAATGAGTGTATTTAAGGTACCATGACCCAGAAGAAAGGAAGAATGAGATACGACCTTGTTGTGGTAGTTACAAGATAAGTCCTCAGAGGATTAAGGTAACTTTAAAGTCTAGTAGATCTTTAGAGGAGCTCGGTGTTTGACGTGATGCGGACACCAAATGACCACAGACACGGGCTGTTACTAGATAGTTTTGGCAGCCCCAAACTCAAGCTATTATGGTTTGCCCTCCCCAGTCTGACGATAGAGGTGATAATTATAGTAGCTCGATATAGATGACTCCTTCCGGAAAGGGATCCAAGTTTGAATATAGAGAAGAGTCAGAGTTCGAGTCTTCAGTATCACCTTGTGCACCACCCTTACATCTGAATGTTATATCTAGTCGGTGGTGTATATAAGTTATGCAGGCCATCTACTGGGATGACATATAAAAGGATGAGTAGGGTTAACCTATTCCACATTGGAGGAGCCTCAAATTATCACCTAAGAATTAGACAGTGTCCTCGACATCTAGGGCACCATTCCCTAATATAGGCTCTAATTGATGGTAGCATTATTAGAGAAGTACACCTCATGTGTGGTTCGTGAGTTCTTTAAATCTTATGCAACCATAGTCCTTGGATCTCTCTTTAAGGGGAAGAGACCCCTTACTCAGTCCCAATTGACACATACGAGGATGAGATGTGTACACATTGATATCATAGAGACAACCATCTATTGCATCCAATTTCATTTCGAGTACCAGGCCCTTAAGACAAAAATAGATTTTGATTACAGATTGGTGCAGACTCGAGACAAGTCCATGATGAGAGATTCAGCCCTAAAGGCCACTTTGATTAGATGGGCTGCAGATCACATTACTAAGCAAGGCCAAGATTTTGTATAGATGTCTACACTATTAAAGCCCATATATATAGATAATACCCTGATGCCGGACCATGCACTATTAGTTTCCAGTATCTTGGTTAGCTATGACATAGATTGGGCCTACTTGATTGCAGAGTAGATTCATGAGGCGGCCCTAAAGAGGTCCACCTCTATCCCATTCTCATGCTTGATATATTTAATTTATATAGAGTCAGGAGTGGTGTTCCTTGATCATTCGGACTCTCTGATCAAGTTGTAGTGGAATTTAGAAGCAAGCCTGATAAAGGCTGATGAGAGTCAAGTGGCCTCCAGTGAGCACCACATCCTCTTTTCCAGATACCTGAGATGTTCGCCACAATGCCACCATTTGAGCCTCCTTCTTCTTCTACCACTGTTGCTTCCACTGCTGAGGGGCCCTTATAAAAATATAGGCTGATATAGAGAGGGCTCCCTACTACTACTAATAAACTAGGGGTTGTGCCCCGATGCATAACACTCACTAGTATGGTTTATGTATTAACGGCATCTATTGATGCGATAGTGCTGAGGATAGATCGTACTGAGTCCCAGTTGACTAAGTTACTAAAATAGATTCGACCATGGGTTTTCCAGGGCATCTTAGAGGCTGAGGCACATATACAAAGGTACACTATGGCTATTATTCAAGAGAGTCTCACACCAATTGATAGTCACATTGATGCGTTTGAGAGCTGAGTAGATAAAAGCCTCTACTTAGTACAACCTAAAAACTTGACAACTACTGGGATGGAGATCTAGCAGTTTTGGTTTAAGATAAGAGTAGCAGTAGCAACACTGATTGTGCTACTATAGGCCAATACTACTAATGTGGTGGTAGATTTATTTGCTCCTAAGGCGACACCAGTCCCTTCCTTCAGGATGTGGCCTTTCATTGATGATCTTAATGTTGCAAGGCATGAGGTAGGTATGACAGAGAAGCAATAGTTTGAGCTTTCTAGGTTTCAGTCTATACAGGATGAGGAGGAGTGACAAGCATGAGAATTAGAGATGATGAGAGTCCCTCCAAACATGCTCAAGCTATTGAGGAGACCACCATGTAGGTTGAGGGTGGCAAAACTCAGCTAGAGACTGGTACTTAGGTGTTTAGGTATGTTTTTTAACCTATGTGCTTCATTATTGTGATATTTTATGCATTAAGGAAATGCTAATGCTTTTTGATAGGGTGTAGATAGTTATAAGCCTCATTAAAGACTAAGTAACCTTGGCTTATAACTATCCTAAATTTTTATTCTGAGGGGTTTTCTTGCTTGTGTTCTTTTTCCCCAAGGATATTTATTTTTTGTTGAACTGGCATGTTTAAGATGTGTAGGTAGCATTAGTAGCATATAGTACTAAGTCTATGACATATATTAGTTTTTGTGTAAAATATAATACCCACAAAAATTCTATTAGTTAGTCTTGATAGCAACCATGCATGTTTGATTGATTGGCAGTTCTTGTTCTAATATGTAAGGTTTATTTGTGATATAAAACATGATCTAAGAGTTTGTGTTAATATTGTAATTAGTGCCATATGTGTGTGAGCTTTCTTTGCTAAATTCTTATACTATGTTTCAATTCAGAACTTGCCCTGTTATACAAACTTAGACTGTAGGTTAGTTTGTTGGGAATGGATCTTAGATCATTGTTCATAGTAGTATACTTACCCTAAGTAACCAACCAAATGTCTAATGTATCCCTTAATCCCAATGGTTGAGCCTTGCATATACCCTTGTCTTTGTAGAAACATAAGTTACCTAGCCTTGTTGAACAAAAAATGGTAAAATTGGACCTGGTCCTTCCTTGATTATTGTGCACCTTGACTGAGGCAAAAAGCTTAAGTTGAGGTTGGCTACCAAACAATGGCCCTAGTACAATCTTATCCAACCACACCTCTAATACGAGATGGACGGGGGCCAAGATATCTCTCGAGCTCACCCTTAAAGAAATACAAAATCCAAAATAGACATCTACTAACAAAGCATGATATTAAGGTGGATGTCGTCCCTGAAATAGAGAACTCACCAATAGTATTCTTCAAAGGGTCTGGATAGCCAAAAGGAGGAAATGGATTAATACGAACTCTAGTCCCTACATGTTTAAATCATGTAGACAAAAAGTATGGGTTAGTATGCTTGAATGTAGTAAGTATGCAGGATGCAATGCAACATGGAACGTAAGCCTTATTAACCAAGATGCATATTCATAATCAATAGGCATAAATGCAATAAGGTCATGTACAATCAATGCTTAAGTTAATACATGCTTTAAGATAGTTAAACTTGCATAATGTATCATACATATGTGGGAAGAGATCTTATTACACATGTAATACCACGCGAACTACTACATGGAACCGATCTTTCTCTCCCCGTTGGAAAAGGAATGGTCTACAATGCTCGTACTTATTTTGATGTTACTATAGTAGATCAAAACACAGTAGAAACTGAATATCCAATTAAAACACATGGTTCTCTAGTTATTTTGGATCATTCTACTAAAAATCTAAGGCATGACCCCTTAGCAGAGAAGAGAAAAAGAAAAATACAAGGGGAAGAAGGGCATGGTATTCCAATTAACATTCAAACTAATGCTACTATAATCAAGGAAGAAGAGAATGATATTGCAGTTAACCTTCAAATTTATGCTAATGTAACCGAGGAAGAAGAAGATGATATTCCAGTTGATCATCAAACTAATGCTAACGTAATCGAGGTGGAAGAGTCTGAAGTTAAGAAATATCTTTACTGGTTTATTAGATTTTAACCCAATGTTATGTAGTAGCAATAACTTGCATTTGGATATTTGATGCTTAAAGAAATAAGTGAAGGCGGTAAGGAGCTCGAACAACAACCCAACATTGCTACCTACAAGAGAAAAAGCTTAAATATATATATATATATCAACTAATTATTAACCTAATTAAAATATTATCCTTAATATAGTTGATGACATGTATATCAACGCGACTATAGCTTATTAGATCCTTAATACGTGCTTAAAACTAGTAATAACTTTCATGTTCAAAGTTATGTGATAAAGTTTGTGGTTTTAAATATTCCATAAAATTTCGATAGAAATCATATCATAGTCATTTTTATACTTAAGTAACGTTTGTCGCAGATAAGAAGGTTGGAAAAGCTAATAGTGGAAGTGAAGAAGATGCTCCAAATTATAGCAGTCAATACAGCTTGGTGAACTTCAATTGTGATGATCTGTATTTTGAAATTGTTATAAAAAGGTCACACACTAATTTTATGGTAAGTTCAATAGTTTTGTACATTCTGTTTTCACATTAGCTAGAATATTTGTTCATTAACATACAAATTACTATCTAGAAAATCTAACTATAATGATTGTTTGATAAATATATTTTTAGACTATCCCAAGGATATTCGCCGCAAGGACAAAAATATTTCACCTAGAGAACATGAGGCTAGTTAATGAAAACGGGGAAGAATAGGGAGTGAAAATAGAGAATAAGGAGCGTCCGGTTCACATAAAAAGAGGATGGACTAAATTTCAAAGACAGAACAAGATAGCTATTGGAGAGACTTGTCGCTTCAAGTTGATTTAGGGCCATGCTATGAAAGTTTTTCAAGTTCATAAGTTACCAACACCTTGTTCCTTGCAACATTATTAGCTATAACTTTATCAGGTTGCATTCTATCTATTATAGTTTGTCTAAGGAAGATGCTAGGCAGATGTTATATTTATTTGCTTTAAAAGACAGAAAACAAGAACTTATTTTGCTAGGATACCGAATTTCAGATAGATTTATGCATAAAGTGTGTTCTTAAAACTGCAATTATTCAAAAAAGTACTTTACTAAGCATTTCACTATGTAAAGATTATAGAACATAACTCTTGCTTATTTTTGTCTTATATATATTAAAATACTTATTCTAATAGTAACTCTCAAATAAACTACTATTTGTAAGTTTGTGAATAGTCATAACCCATGGGGGAAGAACAAAGACAAACTCCTCCTTTCCACTAAAACAAATTAGAATAATTAATTAATTCCATGAAGTCCTAAACCACTAGTCCCGCCAGATAAAGGAGTATTAGAATTAAGAAGTCTAATTACTTAGGAGATTAAAGAACAAAAAGATAAGAAATTATCATAAGAGGATGAAGAAAGAAACCATATATTACTATCTGCTAATGAAAAATAAAGAATCTATAAACCATGAAATATTCCATTAAAAGGGCAAAGGAAAAAAAATTGATTGCATCATGGAGAGTGACTGGAAAAGGCCATCATATCACCCAACTTATGAGAAAATTGGAACTTTGTAGTCATAGCTACTCTAATCCAAAGATGGACCAAGAAGCAAGCAATAGGATTGAGGCATCTCAACTTGTTTAGGTCACAACTATTATATAACAAAGTTCTATAAAAAGAAAAACCAGCATTGAATTCTACAGACCAATAAAATCAAGAGAAACTTTGTATATGTCAAAAGGTGGCATTCAAATTTTGTTGCCTCCGAAGCCAGAAAAAAATTCCAACTATACCTATTCCAGTAATTTCACCTTTCTTACCATTTTGAAAGCCAACACTAGCAACGTGAAAATCAATAGGTATTTGTTTGTTTTATAGTATAAGGAAGAAAGTTTGTTCCCCATCATGCTCATTTCAAACTCACTACTCATGAAAGTTGTGGTCACATTCCATAACACCTAGTTTATGTCCTTTCTTTACACAATCAATGCAAAGTTATACTAATAAAAAAGGAGCACATGGAAAGAAATATCCAAATAACTCCAATAGATGATTGTTATTTATTGGTTAGTTATAAGAATTAGGTAGAATGGAGTTGAGGAGACATGTTATTTAAGTAAAGAATATGAAAACATGGAGGTTTTATATAATTCATTCGATACAATTAGACGTAATATTTTTTTAAAATTATTAAACAAATTGATACACAAGAATAACAAAGTAAAAGATTAAAAAAAGAATATAAAAGAAAATAATTTTCAAAACTATAAAGTGGTCCCACATCACCTTGTCTATATCTATCATTAGGCATATAGATTAGTGTAGTTATTTTCTCCTTATAAGCGTGAAGATGAAAATCAATTTCTTCTCCAACATATTCTAGTAATGTATTAAATTTATTTCTTATTAAATATTTGTCGCACTCCTACTTTACACAAGAGAAACTTGTTGAATCCAAGAAAATGCACTTATATCAGGTGAAATATTCTTAAAGACAGTGTCATAGGCTGCAAGTTTTGAAATAAAATTTTTTTTGTAAAATTTTTATCTGTGAATAGTTCCATAGATCATGGAAATATTTCTTTAGAAGAGTTCATGTAAGATTGGGGCACACTCCTAATTCAAAGTAAACATATTTGGAAAGTTAAACCAATAAAATCTATCTAAAAGCCATATATAGAACCATGACTGTTAGAACCCATATTTTGGTACGTTGGAACCATTATGAAATTTGTGTACTAGTGTGGCATTCTTAGAACCTTAAAGAATTATGAAGGGTTGGCCCCACTTAATTTGTGTTCATTTCTAATTAGCACAAGTGCGGGGGGACCATAATATTATGTTTCTTATAGACATATATATATGAATCTATATGCTTATATATTCAGACATTATCCAGTACTTAATACTTGGACATCAAAAGTCTATTTTTGATGTTATATTAAACAAATTTTGAACTTAACTAATGTTGGCACCGAATGTTACTCTCAACATTACAATTACCCGATTTATTTAATTTTAAAAATTTTGAAATATGTTGTTAAAAATAAATAATAATAATAATTAATTTAGCCGCGCGTGGGGGCCACGCGCCCCCAATTTCTTTTACGCATATTTCCCCTACTCCTTCCAGGTTCATTCTTCTTCTTTGAAGAAGAAGAGAACCAAAGCCAGACGAAGAAAACCAATCAGCCACAACTAGAAAACCGGCGAACCAAACGACCCTCCGTCTAGCCACCACCATGACTCCTGTCGCAACCCCCGTTCGGTCGCCGTCAGGCGCTGCTCCAGCGAAAGGAACAAACACTTCGGCGGGTTCTATGTCCGGTGACTGCTCGGTGAATACGGTCTCCGGCCAACTCGAGTTGTAAGTCATTCCCTTGCTTTCTTTTTTTATTTCGGCTTCTCCTCTGTAATTAGAGATAAGTGACAACAACCCTAAACCCCCTTTCAATTGCATTGTACTGTATACTTCTCTGAGTTGTTTTTTTTATGCTATACGAGTTACTTTGCATTCTCATTTTGGATACGCTCTTGATTATTGAGAAGTTTCTGTAAAATTTTATATGGAATGAGGGAAAAAGACATCCGTGTGTCAATTTAATCCTGCAGTAATTTTAAGTTAGTTGTTGTGTTTTGAGTTAGTTAGTTGTTGTGGTCTTTGCCTGACTTATAGCTGTGTTTAATTCATGAATTGATTTGAATTGAGTTTAGTTGATGCAGCACCAGCTTCTTGTCTTGCAACACTATGGTAACTTGTTAATGACATGAGCACAGAAAGCAGCAGCTTCGTGTTGCCCAAATCTGCCTGCTCTAAATCAAGCAGTTGCAGCAGCAAACCAACACTTTAATCATTCTGTTCAAATCTCTTCTGGTTTGTTGGCACAACTAAGTCAGAGTTGATTTACATTTGCATTGCTTTGGAAAGAGTTTAAGGTATGTAAAGCATTCCATTCTTTGGCATAATTTGGTTAAACGTGGGAAAATCTTATATGTTTTAAGAGATAGCAATACAAGCCTAACTATGTTTTATGTATACTCCTTACCATTCTTGTAAACCATTGGTTATATATATCTTAAGCTTTTGTGTCTCGAGAATCCCTACACAATATCACCAAGATCCACCAACATTGGTCTGCTAGTAGGAAAGGTCTACTATTAATGCTTAATTGTTTGAGATGCTTTTACAGAATTGATATCTGTTAAGTTGGGAGCTGATTACCGCTGTGATGATAGGATTATTTACATTTTAATTGACTTGTTTGTCTTTTGGGGTTATTTAATCAACTTTTAGGCATTAGCCTTATGGTTTGTTTAAGTACAAGGTGAGAACTAAGTAGTTTGGTCAACATAAGGTAGAAGCACACAGACCAGGACATAGTGGTCCCAATGGAAAAGTGGGAATTAGCAAGTAGCCTGAATTTTAGCTTGGTTATTTGTCATTTTGATCACATCTTGCCACGTACTAGGCCAAGTCCGGGATGGAAGAGAAGAGATGAGTAAGGAGATATCTCTAGTGATAAGGAACTTCACTCTAGCAATACGCACTGCTCCAGCGAAAGGAACAAACA
>DF360541.1:40458-62993 GCA_000787875.1 Solanum virginianum
CGATATTTGGATATGCATGATAATAGTGTTATATTATTTTGAAACCATGAAATTTGTTTAAATAGCATGAATATGATTCTTGTAAGGTAAAGGAAGGTTGGAAATTACTTACATGTATATGTTAGAAAGGTGGCCGAATTTGGAGTCTATGTACGTAGTTAAAGGTTATGTTGCACTGGGAGTATGTAATTGATGTTTAGCTAATGTAATATGATTCTTGGAGGGTAACGTTATAAGTTTCGAAAGATCCCTCTTTCTTTGCAACTCAGGCTTAAACATGTCCTATGATCGTTCTTGGTATTCCTAAAGAAATTGGTCATATTTTTGACTCTTATGCATTTAAAGTTTGAAAGTTGTAAACGTATGGAAAATTGGATACGTTTGAAAGAATATATTTTATAACGCTTTGAAAAGCGTAAATAACCGTAACTTTTGACAAAAAGCCCAAATTGCCTTAAAAACTATACTGAAACGTTACATAGTACTTTGTATGATCTAGACCAAGTATGTTCTTCCTAAGTCAGGCTAGTTCGAGTTTCCATCGGCTGTGGGACCCACAAAACCTCTTTCTTGAAATTTTGACAATTGTAAAAGAAGTTAGAACAAATAATATGTTATTTTCTATTTTACTACTCTTTTGGGATTTTTAATAATGATTTTTGTGGATATCATTCTCATGACTCTATTCGTGGCTATTATGATCTGGTTCACCGGTTCCCGAGTTGGTTGTTATCGTGCGTATTATACTATATATCTATATATTTCAAAGTTAGCTGGGTATGGTGGTGTCGCCTCAGTCCAAGGGTCGGTTCCGCTTAGATTGGTGATGTGGTGAGATTGGGCCTTTGGTTTGGTGGCATCATGCCACATTTACTATATGATTTGTGAGTTTAGGGACGCTGGCTCACTTATCCTATGTTTGTGATCTGTGTCGGAGATTTCAGAGATTTAAACTTTCTGGTATGATGCTGTGGTATGGCGCGAGTTTGGAGGTCGCCATCATTCCTATACGTTATGCATCAGTTTGATATTTTGAGAAAAGAAATATTTTGATGTTTGCATATGAGTTTGACTTCTATACCTATGTTTGGTTTATTACTCTTATTTATACTTTGCACTTTTCCAATTTACATATTCGGTACGTATTTCGTACTAACCCCCCTTTACTTTCAGGGCTGCATTTCATGCCCGCAGGTGCTGAAGTACAGAGTAGTGAGCCACCATATTTCGTACTGACTCCCCTTTGATTTAGAGGCTGCGTTTCATTCCCGCAGGTGTTAAAGTACAAAGTAGTGAGCCACCAGCTTAGGATCTCTGACTGTCATTTGAAGTGCTCCTTTTGTTTCAGATCAAACACTTGGTATATGCACTTATTTTTCTATTTTGTATTTATGTTCATTTGAGAGTATGACGGGGCCCTGTCCCATCTTCTGATTCTGTTGATATAGTTAGAGGTCTATGGACGCCTGTGAATATGGGTTATGACAGTGTGTATGACTATGTACATATCTTATATATGTTGGACGGTTTAACCGCAGCGGTGACCTTGTCGACCTGCATGTATATATATATATATGTTGTGTGCTGGGACTTTTCTGTATGCAGGATTTGGGATAGTCAGTAAAACAAAGAAAATTCTGCTGAAATTTCTATAAAATAAGATATCGATTGGAGTTATAATCTGGTTCGCGTTTGTGTCTGGGTACCCCAATCGGGCCCTAGTCACAGCCCACGAGGTTGGGTCATGACAGAAGTGGTATCAGAGCAGTTCATCCTCGGAGTATCCACAGACCATGTCTAGTAGAGTCTTGTTTATCGGTGTGTCGTGCACCACATCTATAAACAGGAGGCTACAGGACATTTAGGATGTTACTCTTCTTTTCTAATCCTAGATCATGCGGTAGAGCTGTGTTATTAGGGTGACCCCTTTTTCTGACCAAATGTGTTGAGTTGTTTTCAGTGATGCCTCCGAGAAAGACCCCGATTGCCCGAAGGAGCAAGTTCTACGGTGAGTGGGAGTAATAATCTGGATATGGCCTTTTATGCTAGCGGAGGAAACAACAGCTATGCAGTAGACTACTTCCAAGAGCCTAGGTATTGAGATAGCATCACATGATGATGATGCTGATCCAAATGTTCTGGATCAATCCCATACCCCTGTTACCCAAGTGCAAAGTGATATTACTATAACCCATTCCCAAAATCCCATTAGTGTTTCTCCTGATTCTACTGATGTAGTTGATGGAAGGAGGATATATATTACAATGTATTCTTAGCATGGTTAATGAGGAGCATCATCAGAATCTTTAGGCTATGCCTACGGTAGAGGTTCAGGTCTAGTAATTCCTTGTGGGGAGAATGTTTTAAAACCTAAATACCATCGAAGAACCCCTGGCAACAAGTCTTGCTTTATATCTATCTACTATTCCATTGGCTTTCAACTTGGTCTTATATACACACTTTGAACCAACTAGATTCATACCAGCAGATTTAGGTACTAATATCCATGTGGTGTTGCTATGTAAAGCATTGATTTCCTCCTGCATAGCTGCAAGCCAATGTGGTGCCTTTACAGCTTCATTGGTAGATTCTGGTTCTCTGGTTCTCTCAAAATCTCTTCTTTGGTATCTAGAAACAAGTGATAGGTGAATCTCTGTTGCCTTGTGTCTGGTGATCATGTGATGCCTTTGTGGTGCAGGAGGTGTATCAATTGAGGCAACTTGTTGTATTGTAGTATACCCAGATTGTTGTTCTTGGTCATACTCCATCTAGAGAGATCAACTTCTAAATGTATCCCTTGTGGACTGGATGAACCACCACTATCTGAACCAGCGGAACCTGTACCTCCAACTTGGTCCTTACCACCAATATCTGAGCCTGCATCTGACAGATCTATACCACTATCATCATCAATAGTCATGAGTGTTGTTATATGTTCAGTAACATTATCACTAACAAACCTGTGTTGACACAATACTCAACACTTCTACTAAATCAGTATCATCATGTGCCTGCAATTTTGAGAAAAACTGAACAAAAATAGCTAGATGAGGTGAGGCATCAATGTTAGTCTGAGTTTGATTTGGAGGCTCAAAAGGTAATGTGTTTTCACCAAAAACAATATGTCTGGACACAAACACTCTCCTTAATGAAGGATGAAAACATCTGTTACCTTTGGGCAAGTTATTGTATCCCATAAACACAATCATAGGTTTTTGGACGGAACTTGACATATAGGTAACAACTACAATCAAGCACCTTTAAGCTATTGTAATTAGGTTGCTCACCATATAACATAACAAAAGAAGTCACCATCTTTAAGACTGAGGAGGGCAGTCTACTAATAAGAAACACTACAGTGAGAAAATCCTCAAGCCATAGAATGAAGGAAGATAAGCATAAGGTAGAAGAGTTAATTCAGTCTCAACATTATGCCTATGCTCTATTTCTGAAACTCCATTTTGTTCAAAGAACAAAGGAAGATAAGCATGGAGTAGAAGAGTTGATCAAGGCTCAACAATATGCCTATGCTCTCTTTCTGAAACTCCATTTTATTCAGGTGTGTTAGGACATGAGATGTTCCTGCCAATACCACAATCTTCTAGATGTTTAATGAAGTCTGTTATGATGAATTCACCACCCTCATCACACTGGAGAATCAATTCAAGTGGTTGCTCATTTTGGTAGGATAATTGACTTGGTGTTAAACCACATTTAGACTACTCTTCTAGTAGTTTAAGACGCAATAATACAATTGTAGCTTAATTTTTGACTAATAGCCAGTGGAATGAGACCAAGATAAGACAACATGCTCCTGTAATGTTGATCCCTCAGATGTTACAAGTCAAAATAAAGTACAACCCTAGTGTTCCTAATGAAGCACTGTGGAAACTAACTGGTCACGGGAAATTCTCTAGTGCATTAACCTGGAATTACATTGGAAAGAAAAAGTGAATAATTAGATGAATGAGTACGTTTGGAATAGATATATTTCTTTAAATTTTCTTTTTTGGTTTGGAGAGCATTAAGGTTGAAATTACCTACCAGTGACTAGATTACTGACCTTGAGATGGGACCTAATGAGTATTCCTACTGCATTAGGCATTGTTTGGATAGCATTCGACATATCTTTGGTTCCAAGAATTGTGCCAATCATATATGGCAACACTTCTCCGATTCAGTTGGTATTAACCCTAGTCCCATTCTTTTGCATAGTTTGTTGAAGTTCTAGTGGAACAAGAAGCCAAAGAATGATGTTCAAAAGCTATTGATTCAATCCATGCTAATATTTATGTTCAAGAATCTATGGAAAAACAAATGTGCTGCAAAGCATGAAAGTAAAAGATCTGATAGTACAAGGGTGAAGTTTATGTTTCTAAAAGACATTATGCAAAGACAGTTCTAGAATTTGATATCTAAAGTCTAGGTTCAGAATGTTAGTTCTTATAGAGTCTTCAATTACTCAAAAGGGATACGTGTGGTATGACTTAGAGAAAAAGGGGAGCTATTCATTAGTAGAGATGTTATTTTTAAAGAAGATATGTTTCCTTTCAAGGTCAGTAAGAGTGGTGACAAAATGTGCTACTTTCTGTTAATACTTCTAATTCGTTTGATACTAATTATGGAAGAAAAACCATGATTGATCACGTAATGCAACCTATTGAACTAACTGAGCGTGATACCATACCTTCCTCAGAACAAGCCATAGAACATGTTTCTAATGAGATAACTGAAGATCCACCTGAGGTTTTCATAACTCCGGCAGATGTCTAATAAAGTGGTACCTAAGGCTACTGGAACTAGAAGGCTTAGTCAACTGAAACTAGAAGGCTCAGTAAAGGTAGAAATCCTCCATTATGGTTGGAAGACTTTGTGTCATTAGGTATCAAGGATGGAGTACATATCTTATGGTCAATTATATAAAATATGATCATCTAGCACCTAAGTATCAAGCCTATCTAAGTGAGATATCTGAAGTAGCAGAACCTAACACCTATGATGAAGTTATTGAGGATCCTAGATGGATGGAAACTATGAAGTTGGAAATTGAAGCACTTCAAATTAACCATAGAAGGAACCTAGTACTACTACCTACAAGAAAGAAATAGAAAGAGTAACTGTGGTACTTGTATATGTCGATAATATGCTTATAGCAGGTGATAGTCTCCAGAATAGCAAGGGACCAAGCTTGAAATGTCAGCTTATACGGATTCAGATGAGGCTACCTATCCTAATACCAGAAAGTCTATAATCTGTTATGTAGTTAAACTTGGCGAGTCATTTATCATCTAAAAGTCTAAGAAGTAGACCACAGGCAAGAAGCCCAGTCCAAGGTACACTGGCCCGTATCAAATTGTCCGCAGAATAGGCAAGGCTGCCTAGGAGCTAAGTTTGCCAGCTAATTTGGAAGCAGTACACTACTTTATGTTTCTATGCTTCGTACGTGTGTTGGTGATCCTTCCAGAAATTTTTCCTGTGAATGTTGTTCGAGTTACTGAGGAGCCGACTTATAAAGTTACTAAGGAGGTGGCGAAACAAAGATGTGACCTCAGTTAAGATGTTGTGACAAGATAATAACAGAGAAAAAATGACCTGGAAAGCCGAAGAACAAATGAAAAGGAGATACTCATATTTATTTTTTGTACCTCCAGGTAATTCTATCTCTGGCTTAACTCTATGATGTGATAGCTAAGTTATTAATTGAAAACATTGTATGCTATGATAGTTGGAAGTAAGACAAGAAGGAAGAAACTCCCCCAAAGTTAAATTCATGACTTATAGGATTGATTTGACATTCGAGGATGAATGTTTTAAGAGGGGAGGATGTTAGGACCCATATTTTTGTACATTGGAGCCATTACGGAAGTTTGGGACCTAAGTATCAATTTTAAAAAATTTAGGACCAAGGAGACATTATTGGGAAGTTTGGGGTCAAAGTTGAATTTTTTTCAAAAGGTGTGTGTATAAACTTATATACCTATATATATGTACATATGTACACATTCAATACCAACACTTAATTTATTGCACTAAATATTCTTTTGAATCTCAAAGAAAAATCTAGATTTTTTAATTAAAGTTGGCCCACCCCAGCTTGCACTAAATATTCTTTTGAATCACAAAGAAAAATCTAGATCTTTTAATTAAAGTTGGCCCACCCCAATTTGTGTTACATGGCTATTGGTACAAATATTAGAGGTGGGGCCAAGCTTGATCTATATATACATATCTCTTGTACAAGAATTCTCTTTAGTTCCCATACTTAGACAAGTTCCCACACTTATTTAAAAAAAAAAAAGCTCAAGACCAAGAACATCCTAGCAACCCTCTCGAGTTGCTACAGTAAAGGAAAAAAATTCATTTTTTTGATCTTTGAATTATTTTGGCAGTACAAGCCAAGTATTTTAGGTCCCTTAAGTGGCGTGGAGGCGTTGGTTGGTCAAGAAAATGCATGGTTTTATCATTTTGGCGATTTGAATTCCTTAAAGGGGCTTATAAGGTATGTTGGTTTTGATCTTATTTTAGCTAAATTTAAAGCTTGTATGTAGGTTGGAGTGTATTAAGTTGAAAGAAAATCTTGAAATTTTGCTTGTTAAAGTGGATTGTAAGCTTGGGGAGTTAGGTTCAAAAATTGTGGCATATATGTATACATGGTTAAATTATTTTGAAACCATATGTTTGTATTGTTTGGCATAAACAAATCTCTGAAATCTCTGATGTATATGGGGTTATATCAAGAAATCCTTTAACTAATCATTTGGAGCTATCATGGTTTGTTTGTAGACATTGATCATCCAGGAGAGTAAGTTGGATTGGTTGTGTTGGGGTTAGCTTGGTGAAGAGATTAAGGTATGTAAAGCATTTGATACTTCAGCATGTTATTGTTAAACATGAACCTTGAAACGAACTCTATTTGAATTCCAATTGTGAATTAGATCCATGATTGTCACTTTGAAACCTTAAAGTCTTGTAGGTTTGTAAAAATGAGGGAAATCTAGTAAATTTGAAAAATCTTGAAATCTAGTAAGTTTGAAAAAAATATGGCAACCATGATTTTCATAATTGCTACTCTAGCTTCAGTCATACCTATTTTACTAATCTTCTGGACTTCCATAATGATTTTTATGCATACAGCTTCTCACGACTCTGCTCATGCCTTCTATGACCTCGTTCACCGGTTCCTGAGCTGGTTGTTGTCGTGCGTATTATAATATGTATATATATATTCCAAAGTGGGTTGGATACGGTGGGGTCGGCTCGGCCCAAGGGTCGACTTCACTAAGATTGGTGATGTGGTAAGATTGGGCCTTTGGTTTGGTGGCATCCTGCCACATTTACTATGTGGTTTGTGAGTTCAGGGACGCCGGCTCACTTACCCTATGTTTGTGATTTGTGTCAGAGATTTCAGAGATTTGAACCTTTCGGTGTGATGCTGGTTTGCATATGAGTTTGACTTTTTATACCTCTGTTTAGTTTATTACTCTTATTTATACTTTGTACTCTCCACTTTACATATTCGATAAGTATCCCGTACTAACCCCTTTGCTTCGGGGGCTATGTTTTATGCCCGTAGGTACTGACGCACAGAGTAGTGAGCCACCAACTTAGGATCTTTGACTGCCATTTGAAGTGCTCCTTTTGCTTTGGAGCAAACTCTTGGTATATGTACACTTATTTTTTCTATTTTGTATCTATGCATATTCGAGAGTATGATGGGGCCCTGTCCCATCCTATGATTCATTCTGTTTGTATAGAGGTCTGTGGATACCTGTGCGTATGGGGTATGGCAGTTTATATGACTATGTATGTATGTTGTGCATGTTGGGTGGTTTAACCGCAGCAGTGACCTTGTCGGCCCGCATGTATATATATATGCTTGTTGTATGCTGGAATTTTTCTGTATGCAGGGTTTGGGTAGTCCATAAAATAAAGAAGACTCTGCCAAAATTTCTGTAAATAAGTTAGCTATTATAACTGGAATCTGGTTTAGTGTTCGTGTCTGGGTGCCCCAATCGGGCACTAGTCACGACCCATGGGTTGGGATGTTACACTTGTAAGCATTTGGATCAAGGACTTCTATACATTTTATAGGGAGCGATATATCTTGTGGCAGATTTTGAGCCACAGGTGCACTCAGAAAGTATCTTGGACCCCGCTCCATACTAAGTTTAGAGGTGTTGTTGGAATATTATGATGTATATATGCTACATTCTTGACTTGTATGCTTTTATGATATCAAAGACTTCCCTTAGTCCCGTTTTCCCTTTTATTTGATAGGAAGAGTCAACCCTCCTAGTATATTCCCTCGTACATCAAATAGTTGACCCTCCTTTTTCGTTGCCTTTGGGATATAACATAGTGTAAGGACTAGCTTTCTTTTCAAGGGCATGGTCTTTACCTTATTTGGACAAGTACTAGGCTCCATATCAAATCTGGCTCTTTCAATGGCCGCATTGGTTGTTTTACCTTAAAGCTTATTAAACTTGGGTCGGTTTAAAGCATTACCCCTTTTACAAGATAACTCTTCAAATAGAACTTTGCATCGGCAAAATGTGACTCCACTTTAGTGAAAGTATTATTGCCCACATCTATGTTTCATTCAACTCCATCTTCAAGGAACTTCAGACATTGATAGTAAGAAGATGAGACAATTTTGTTCTTATGCACCCAAGGCCTTCCAAGCAATATATTATATGAAGTCTTTGCATCAATCACATGCATTCATACACTTCATCACAAATCATCCATATGAATTTCTAGCTTAATCGAGCCTATAAACCTCTATCCCCTTGATTGAACCCTTGTATCAACAAATGAATTTTGCTAAGCCCTCAAGTTGTGATGCCAAGCTCTTTCAACATGTGGATGTGTAGAATTTTAACCCCAGACACTTCGTGAAATGCCCCAAAAATGTGCTTCGGAAATGCCCATAATTATAGTTTTCATATATCTCAAAATTCATTAATGATATCGAAAATCCAACTTCTTATTCTTGATTATGGGGTAAAATTGAGTGGAAAATGGGTATAACCCCGATTTTAGAAGACCTATAGCAAAAAAAGATTTTTGCTAATTTTTTAGAAATAGTGGCGATCCACGCCCTGGCCGTGGCGTGCCAAGGGCGCAGAGTAGGGTAATGGTTGCCTTTGCATTGCGGACCAGATGCAGACCAGTGCAGTTTTTTCCCTATTTTTTTATTTCGGTCCAAAGGCATTGGGGTTATAGCCCGATGCCCACTTATGCGTGAAAACAGCTATACTTAGCCATTTTTCAACTTTATATCACTCAAGACCCTCTCAAAGACCTAACCAAAAATTTTATCTAAATTCAAGTGTCTCAAGCTTAATTTCGAATCTCAAGAACTCCATTCAAGCTTCAAGTCTACATCAAGGAATCTCCAAATTTAGATATGTTGCATCCATTGATCCTTTCACCCATGGAGTCCAATCTCCATTTTTATAAAAAAAATTGTATGTTTTCAAGTTGTATTATCTATGGATATCTTCCATTATAGATTATGAGTATAAATTATGTTGGGGTTTTATGAAATATTGATTTATTATACATGATTATCTATTTCAAACTTGTACTATGAATGGGTTTTGTCTATAAGTCCAAGAGGGCTCGGGTTGAGGGTGGTCGGTTTCAACAAGGGCTCGAGTTTCAAGGCTAAGGATCCTGCAGTGCTCCAAACAAGAGGGTTGCCAAGGAGAAGGTGCCTACTATGATCTATTATGAGATTTGATGATGAATTTCAAGGTATTCTATATGAGGGGTTTACTAAATTTTGGTGGGTTGATTTGCATTTTCTCATATTATTACACTCTTGTATTGTATAATTTTGAACAAGCATTATGCACCCACCAAGTGTTTGATAAAATATCTTGACAAGGATTCTTGATGTTGATGAAGGATCATTATATGATTTAACTTGACAAACATGTTATGATGCTTTATGGGTTCCCAATCATGTATTAAACTCTTGAAAAGTTTCCATGATCTACAATAGAATTTTGAACCTTTATACTATGTTTTACTCTCATGAGAAATGTGAAGCCCTTTCGTGATTCTTTGATGTGATGGTTTGAAGAGCTATCTTCGTACTCCTACCTAATAGATTATGTCATAAGGTAAGGATAACTCTTAACTTCTACCAATGAGGCCATGTTGTAAGGTAGAATTAATCATGACTCTTACCGAAAGGATTGTATCATAAGGTAAAAAACAGCTCATACTACCTACCCAAAAAGGCTATGTCGTGAAGTAGGGGGACTGGTAACACTCTCCGATATAGCTATACCATAAGGTGAGTGGTGACTACTTGGCCATGCTTATGTATATTTGTGTAAGGCTTTGAGTATATGTATATGACCCATATTGAGTTTATGTTCCTTGATTATGATTAAGTATCTTGTTATTATGGCTTGTGATTTTTGTTGCATTGTATTTCACATACTTAGTACATTCAAATATACTAATGCATACTTTATGCCTATATAATATCACCATTTAGGGACTGGAGCTCCTCATGATCACCCTCCACGTGGCTAGTGAGATTATTCAAAGATAAGCTTGATGAGTCCTCAAGATTAGGGACACTATCTACTTTCTCTTGCTATTTCTAAGATTTCGTTATGTTGAACATTTGACTTTATGAGGGTGCACTCAGAAAGTATCTTGGACCCCGCTCCATACTAAGTTTAGAGGTGTTGTTGGAATATTATGATGTATATATGCTACATTCTTGACTTGTATGCTTTTATGATATCAAAGACTTCCCTTAGTCCCGTTTTCCCTTTTATATTATCTCTTGTTGTTGTTACTTTGCTTCCGCAACCAAGGATGTGTGATTGATATTCTAAGGGCTTGTTTGGGTCCTTCGGGTTCCCATTCACCGTGACACGTCTAGGCACTGGCTTGGGTCGTGACAAACTTGGTATCAGAGTTCTAGGTTGTTAATGATCCTTGGAATCCAACAGACCACGTCGATTAGAGTCTTATTCATGGTTGCGAAGCATGCCACAACTATGCTATCAGGCGTTTTAGGAAATGTTTCACTTCTTCATGGTTTATATCATGCTTTAGATATAAGATAAGGCTTTTTCCTCCCTAGTGAATGCTCTTTGCTTATCTAGGTCATGCCATTACAAAGAGAAGACCAAGGAGGGTATGTGCACCCATAGGGCAATCGGCTTATCCCGCTCCCCAAGCCCCTCAAGGAGAAGAGGCTTCTCAAGTCGAGTTTCGGCATGCCATCGCAATGTTGGCCCATACAATAACCAACCAAATCAACCAAGGGGCCTAACCTCCTCATGCTCCCATTTTGGCTTCTAGGATGAGGGATTTCATGACAATGAACCCACCGGAGTTCCATGGGTCCAAGACAAATGAGGATCCTCAAGAGTTCATAGGTGAGGTATACGAGACACTATCTATCATAGGGGTCGATTTGGAGGAAAAGGCAGAGTTGGCAGCCTAACAACTCAAAGGGGTGGCTTAAATTTGGTTTGTACAATAGAAGATGGAGAGGAGAAATCATAATGCTATTCCTTATGAGGAGTTCAACGTCGCTTTCCTTAACCAGTTCTTCCCTATTGAGTTGAGAGAGGCTAAAATAATGGAGTTCATGAATCTAAAGTAAGCATCGATGAGCGTGAGAGAGTATTCTCTCAAGTTCAATAAGCTCTCCAAGTATGCTCCATAATTAGTAGCCGAACTTAGATCAAGGATGAACAAGTTTTTGTCAGGGGTGTCTGACTTGGTAAATGAAGAATGTCGTACTGCGATTATTGTAAGTGATATGGATTTGTCTCACCTCATGACTTATGTTGGAGTGTCCGACTTGGTTAATGAAGAGTGTCGTACCTCCATGCTAGTGAGAGATATGGATTTGTCTCGACTTATGACCTATGTCGAACAACATGAGGGGGAGAAACTTAGGAAGAAGAGAAGTGGGGAGTCCAAGAGGGCTCGGGTTGAGGGTGGTCGGTTTCAACAAGGGCTCGAGTTTCAAGGCTAAGGATCCTGCAGTGCTCCAAACAAGAGGGTTGCCAAGGAGAAGGTGCCTAACCCAAGTCTCCCAGAAGATGGTGGTAGGGTGACTCATCTTAGATGCTCAAAATATGGAAGGAAATATGGTGGTACATGTTGAAGGAACACGGGTGCATGATTTGGGTGTGGCGAGATGGGCCACAAAATCTCAGATTGACCAGATGCTCAAAACAAGGGTAAGGATGGCCGACCATAAGGGCAAGGTAGTCATTTAATCAAGGGGCTCAAGAAGGTCAACAAGGGAGTGCTCCATAACGTAATCTCTTCTATGCTCTTTAAGGGAGGCAAGGAGGGTATGAGGTGTTCGATGTTGTTTTCTATATGTTAAAGATTTTTAATTTTATTGTGCATGTTTTGATAGGTTCGGGTGCCACTATTTCTTTCATTATTCCTTTTGTTGCTAATAAGCTTCTTCTGTGTATCCCAAATTGCTACATGGGCCCTTTGGTGTCTATTCCTCCCCCTCCCCCAAATTCATGAGTCTATTATTACTAGAAAGTCTATAGGGTTTGTCCCATGTCCTTATTGCATAAAGTGTTGTATTGTGATTTTATTGAACTTGGCAAAGTGGGATTTGAGATTGTTCTTAGGGTGGATTGGTTACATGCATATCATGCTTCCATTAATCGTACAACTCGTAGAGTTAGATTCCAATTCTCTAATGAATCCGTACATGAGTGGGAGGTTATAAAGTGGTAGTACGGGGTAGGTTCATTTCTTGTTTTAAGGTCCAAATTAATCTCTAAAGGTTACATTTGTCATCTTGTAAGATTTAGGATGTTAAACCTAAGGTCCTTCCTATTGGGTCATTTTCGGTGGTCAATGAGTTCTTCATATCCTTCTCGATATTTTGAATTTGGGGTAATGTCTTTTGGTTTGACTCATACACCAGCTATATTTATGGATCTCATGAATAGGGTTTATAAATCCTACCTTGATATGAGTGTGGTAGTTTGTGGATAGTATATAGATTTATTTCAGGATGGAGAAGAGCTCGTGAATCATTTGAGGGTGATGTTGCAAGTCTTGAGGGATGAGAGGTTGTTTATTATATATGATAAGTGTGAATTTTTGGTAACTAGGGAGGTTCACTAATTGGCTAGATTGAAGTTGAGAATGGTAATATGGTGGCTTAGTGGTTCCAAATCCGATTTGGTTGATAAGGTCAAGTTAAGGCAAGACCTTGATCCTGCCTTGCTAGAGTAGAATGCTTAGGTGAAAGATGGTGAAGTGGAGGTTTCTCCCAATGGGGAGATGGTTCCCTTAGGTACTAAAGTGGGCTATATATGCTTGTGTCGATGATTGGGTTCATTTGGAAGTCCCACCCATGAACGATGTGATCTAGTTTGGCAAAAAAGGGGATTGAGCCTAAAGTTTGTGGGTCCTTATAGAGTGTTAAGGAGAATTGGTAAAGTTGCTTATGAATTGGAATTTTCCTAGGGAAATGGATATGGTTCATTCGGTATTTTATATATCTATTTGAGGATATGTGTTGGTGACCCAAGTGCTATAGAACTCTTTGAGGTTGTTGGTGTTGTGGAGGATGAATTGACCTATGAGGAGGTCCCGGCGGAGATATTGGATGGACTTGTGGAAAGGTTAAGAAACAAAGATGTAGCACCCGTCAAGGTTCTTTAGAGGAATCGACAAGTCGAAAGCGTCACATGGGAAATCGAGGCGGACATGAGAGAGCGATATCCATATCTTTTCCACTCTACTAAAGCCAAAGGTACTAATTTAAGTTCCCCTATATGATTTCACGTCTTAGGTTTCAGCCCTCATGTGATTTTGCATGCATTAATGTTTATGATAAGAAGTTTATAATGATTTTTGACATTCATGATGAAATTTTGGAAAATGATGTTTAAGAGCATTTGTTGCATTCATGTTGCGCTGAAATCTTCATGATTACTTCTCTTATGTACATTTCTTTGACATTCGGGGATGAATTTTCCTAAGGTGGAGATATTGAAACGTCCAAAAAATGTGCTTTGGAAATGACCATTATCATAATTTCCATATATCTCAAAATTCGTGCGTGATATCAAAAATCCAACTTCATATTCTTGATCATGGGACAAAATTAATTAGGAAATGGGTATAACTCTGATTTTAGAAGACCCATAGCGAAAAATGATTTTTGCTAATTGTTTGAAAATAGTGGAGATCCGCGCCCTAGGCACGACACACCAGGGGCGCAGAGTAGTGTAATGGTTGTCTTCGTGTTGGGTCCATGTCGCGGACCAGTGCAGTTTTTTCCCTACTTTTCTATTCGGCCTAAGGCCATTAGGGGGTCATAGCCCGATGCCCACTTATGCTTGAAAACACTTATACTTGCCATTTTTCAACTCTATATGAGTATAAATTATATTGGGGTTTTATGAAATGTTGATTTATTATACATGACTGTCTATTTCAAACTTGTGCTATGAATGGGTTTTGTCTATGGAGACTATGCATATTTTTAGCCATAAAACTATTAGTTATTATGAGATTTGATGATGAATTTCAAGGTATTCTATATGAGGGTTTTACTAAATATTGGTGGGTTGATTTGCATTGAGTTTTCTCATATTACTACACTCTTGTATTGCATGATTTTGAACAAGCATTATACACCCACCAAGTGTTTAATGAAATGTTTTGACAAGGATTCTTGATGTTGATGAAGGATTATTGTTTGATTTTACTTGACAAACATGTTATAATGCTTCATAGATTCACAAGCATGTATTAAACTCTTGAAAAGTTTCCATGATCTACAATAAAATTTTGAACCTTTGAAGTATGTTTTACTCTCATGAGAAATGTGAAGCCCTTTCGTGATTCTTTGAAGTGATGGTTTGATGAGCCATCTTTGTACTCCTACCTAAAAGATTATATCGTAAGGTAAGGACAACCTAATCTGTACTCCTACCGAAAAGGTCATGCCATAACGTAGAACATCTCATCATTCCTACCTAAAAGATTATATCGTAAGGTAAGGACAACCTACCGAAAAGGCTATACTATAAGGTAGAGTAACTCATTGTTCCTACTTAAAAGATTATATCGTATAGTAAGGACAACCTACCGAAAAGGTCATGCTGTAAGGTAGGACCTCTCTTACCGATAAGATTATATCATAAGGTAAGTGTATCCCATATTCTTACCGAAGAGATAATGTCATAAGGTACGAATGCCTCCTAACTTCTACCAATGAGGCCATGCCATAAGGTAGAATCAATCATGACTCTTACTAAAAGGATTTTATCGTAAGGTAAGAGACATCTCATATCACCTACCCAAAAAGGCTATGTCATAACATAGGGGGTATTGTTAACATTCTCTGATAAGGCTATACCGTAAGGTGAGTGATGACTACTTGGCCATTCTCATGCATGTTTGTGTAAGGCTTTGAGTATATGTATATGATCCATGTTGAGTTTATATTCCTTGATTATTATTATTAAGCATCTTGTTATTATGGCTTGTGATTCTTGTTACATTGTATCTCTCATACTTAGTATATTCAAACATACTAAAATATACTTTATGCCTACATGATATCACCATGTAGGGACTGGAGCTCCTCTTGATCACCCTCTACATGGCTAGTGAGATTATTCGAAGATAAGCTTGGTGAGTTCTCAAGTTCGGGGACACTATCTACTTTTTCTTGCTATTTCTAAGACTTTTTTATGTTGAACATTTGACATTATAATGGTGAGCCCAGAAAGTGTCTTGGCCCCCACCCCATTCTAAGTTTAGAGGTGTTGTTAGAATATTATGATATATTTATGCTACAAGCTTGACTCTTATGCTTTTATGATATTAAACACTTCCCTTAGTCCGACTTTCCCTTTTATATTATCTCCTGTTATTGTTTACTTTGCTTTCGTGACCAAGGATATGTGATTGATATGCTAAGAGACTTGTTTGGGTCCCTTCGAGTTCCCATTTGTCGTGTCACCTTTAGGCCCTAGGCTTGGGTCGTGAAACGTTGTCTATCAAAATTGTTTTTATCTTCTTCTATAGCACGTGACCCAGCATATACAAAGGATGGTTTTGTAGAGTTTCGCCAAATAGAAGATCATCATCTTGATGTTTGCATCACATGCATGTACTTCTTGAATCCATGGACTTTTCAGAAGATGACGAAGATGCTTTTGAAGGAATTTCACCCACCGCTTCATCTTTGTTAGCAGGGGACACCACCGATGAAGTTTCATTTGTTGTTTCTCCTTGGTCAGCACTTAAACATGATGCCTCAACATTGTCTTGAGTGGCCTCGACAAAGAAACAACTTGGTAAGAATTCCCCTAAGGTCACAGGACATCGTAGTTTTTTATGGTGATGTATTTCCACCTTCAGCCCCTTTGGACACCTAACCGACTTCTGCTTCTTTGATCTCTTCACTACCCTTTGTCTGATTGGTTGTTCAAGTGATTCTTTTCATGGACTTGTCTTGTTGTGTCTCCGCCTAGTCATGAGAATCCAACTTTCATCATCATCTGTATTAATTTGGGATTTTTCTTGTTCTAATGGTTTTTCTTCTTCAGGTGTACATATTTGGACTCAGTCAAGCAAGCCTAACATGATAGAGATTTGATTACAGCTTGCATATCCATCATCACGGACAATCTTCTTTTCATTAACCAATAGCATAACCTTGTCCTTGAAGACAAAACACTTTTCAAGATAGTGACTTACAAGTCTATGATACTTGCAATAATTTAGGTCATCAGTCTTTCCAGCTTCATCAAGTCATTTTATCTCTGGCAACTTAATGAGCTTTAGCTCAACCAATTCCTCAAAAATTTTAGGAACATCAGAATCCAGAAAAGGGTATTCCTTTTCTTGCATTTCTCTTAAGGTTAGCTTTCGTTTCAGACGCTCTTGAAACATCGTCTTTATGCTTTGCTTCCTACTTTCTTTCGTAGTAAACTTCACAGATGACATATTGATATTCATGGATTCTTTGTTGTCATTTCTAGGGAAAAGTTTACTCCATTTCTTGGGTTCCTATCTGTCTTTTCCTTTGCGAGGATCATGAATAAACATCCCATCTTTTTCGGCAGAAGACATGCTCAACTCCATATCATGAGCACAAGTTGCTAGATCTTCAAAAGACTTAGGTTTGATCCCCTGCAAGATGTACATAAGCCCCCAGTGCATCCTTGGATACATATTTCTATAGAAGGAGCTTCACTGATCTTGTCTTTGTATTTAAGGCTCGCGTTCCTCCATCGATTCATGAAGTCGATAACAGGTTCATGCTTTCTTTGGCAAGAATTTATAAGTTCTACCATGCTCATTGTGCGGCTTGTACTATAGAAGAGATTAAGAAACTCATGCTCCAGTTGCTCCCAACTATCGATGGAATGAGGCACAAGATCTGTGTACTACCGAAAGGCATTTCCTTTCAATGAGTGGACGAATTGTTTGACGAGATAGTCTTCATAGGTCCCAGCATTATTACATATCTCCACATAGTGTGCAACATGCTACTTTTGATTTCCTTTACCTTCAAACTACTGAAATTTAAGGGGTTGATAATTGGTAGGCATTTTGAGGCTATCAGTCCTTGCAGTGTAAGGCTTAGAATACATATGGGAATACCTCATGGAGACTTCATACTTGTCTTTAATGGTCCCTTCAATGAACTCCTTTAATTGGTCAAGTGGGATTATTCCTTCGGCAGAAACTGACAGCTCCTCAATAGTCAGTGCGTGCTTCATAGGATTTTCAGTCTCTTAAATCTCAATACCCTTCCCAGGTGTATGACTAGATTCCCCATCTAGTAAGCCGTCCACCTTGTCCATCAACTTATCGATGCGAGACTCTTGGTGTTGCACATGCTTGGTCAATCCTTCAATTATCTTTACTAGATTTGCAAGTTGTTCCTCTGTGGATAATGCATTAGTTGTCATCGCTTGCATGACTGTTGGAGGCATTGAAGAGTAGCATAGATTGTTATGAAAGTTGATCTTTAGAACCTGACATTACACGATGCATATGGAGATGATTAATTGGATGAGTCCTGGTCTTTCTTTGTGGTAGAGTTCTTGGAACCATAGACCTCAAGTAGAGCCAAAGTCTGTTTGATCTTCTCAGCAACACTGTTTCCTCCTTCTTAAGAACTTGTAGAGGACCTCGCTCCCTTTAGGGTTGAAGATCTAAAATCAGGAGTTGGTGCGGATGACACTTACAGTGTTTGTTGTCCTAGCATAGTAGCCTTGCTTCTTATCACAGCTCCAACGCTTCCAAAAGTGACACCGAGGATTCCCTCTACCTCAGCAGAGAACTTGGAATCAGTAGCCTTGGAGGACGTTGATTAGGAGATCTTCTTAGAAGCCATTTCAATGTTCTTTGATTCTTTAAAAGTTTGAATAAGAGGTAGAAATTGTCCTACTGGGCGTGCCAGTTTGTTTACAACAAATTTTAAAGTGATCAAAAATAAATTACAATCACAAATAAAATATGAAGAAACATAATTTTATTAATAAACAATGTAGGTACAAATCTGTTACTCCATTGATTTTTCTCTCATAAGATTTCTCCATAATTCGAGGGTCGTTGGTGGCGTATTTTTCGAACATAGGATGATTTTGACCTCCTTACGTCATCATAGTTTGATCTCCCTATGGATACTTGGGATGCCTTTTAAAGGAAATATAATACCTTTTATATAGGTATGAATTAGGGTTTAGGGCAGAGTAGCCTCCAAGAAACTCTGATGGAAATGGAACTAATTTTGTAGTCCTACAAAATTTCAATGTCTACACATACTTTTGATAACATTGAATTTTTTTTTAAAAAAAAATGTAACACCAAATAAGAAAGTGCATATTAAATGCAATTGCATTTTAGTGAACACATATCAACTATGTTATAATGTGAAGATCGGGATCAATGTTGTACCTGGTTGTTTTCAAGAAAATATCCCAAATATAAAGGATATCTACCAAGAATTTCAAATTGCACATTTGGCAATATTCGTAAGAAGCATCCATGGTGAATATAGGAGTGATCCATAACTCTATTCTTCTTCTAAGAAGTCATAATGTGGATAAAGTTGTTGAAACATGTTCCTCTAAGTATTTTGCACAGAGCTGTCAAAATATATCTTGGAGGATAATTTATAGTCATGAGAAAAAATGATGAAAATGTAATAATCATTGAGGTCAGGACAACTGAAATAATATATTTAGATGCTTTCCTCTAAACGCAACAGTTAGAATTAATTGTTTGAAATAAAGAAGTATTTGCAGGTGCTCGACATTCCAATGTAAGATCAAGCAGAAGTCAAAAATAAATAAATAAATAAATAAATAAATAAATAGACTTAAACAACAAATATGTTATTATTACTGAGTGTGCTAGAAAAGTTGGATCTACACTAAAATTATTATTGAGTGTGCTGGAAAAGTTAGATCTATGCTAAACAATAATACTATTTAAAATTAACTGCATTTGAATCCCACAAAGAAACACAAAACTAAAAACATAATAACTTCGTTATTTTGATAAAAATCGAATTTGCTCGAATTCTAAATGTATTGTTATATTCATGTCGGATTCTTCAAAATTACACTACTTTGAAGAATTTAACATGGACCAGATGACATTTTTGAAGAATCCAAACAATACAGAATAAAACAAATCTATATCACATTTAGTAGTCGTATGTGACAGAGTACGGGGCGTTATTTTCATTGTTTGTCTGAAAATTTGTGTTTTTTTGATATGTATAAGTCTTGAAAGGACGATAAAAATAAATCTTATATTAGAATTGACCCAAAGATATGTAAAAGAAGACAAAGAAAAGTAGGAGTAAACGTACAAGAAGTGGCAATTTGATGGGAAAAAAGGGCGAAAAGACAAAAAGTTGAGGGAAAAGAAAACTATGTATTATAGGTGCCATAATGCAAACATACCTTTTCTCTTAGAAGATGTGACTCTTGGAATTGTTTCTTCTTTTCAAAAAAAAAAATAGAACTAAGAGCTAGTTTTTTCTAACAAAAAAAAAAGGAATATAGTCAATATTTGAGAGAAAAAATGTGAGTGCCCACATATAAAAGAGAATATTAAACCTAATGATGTGGTGCTCTCACATATTTTCTCTCAAATATTGACTATATTCTTTTTTTTGTTAGAAAAAACTAGCGCTTAGTTCTTTTTTTAAAAAATGGAAGAAACAATTCCAAGAGTCACATCGTCTTACCTTTTTCTCTTAGAAGATGTGACTCTTCGAATTGTTTCTTCTTTTCAAAAAAAAATTAGAACTAAGCGCTAGTTTTTTCTAACAAAAAAAAAAGGAATGTAGTCAGTATTTCAGAGAAAAAATGTGAGAGCACCACATTATCGGGTCTAACATTCTGTTTTATATATATATGTGAGATCTTAATTATTTTATATAAAAAAATAATTCATTTCTGAAGGCTCTTCTTTAAATTATTGAACCCGGGGTATATAAATATCATAAAATTTGTACAACATTAATATTAAATAAACTATATCTAAATTTACTCCATCCTATCTGTATTTATCACTTAAGCTCCTCAGTATATATAAAGACGCCATCAACAATACAATTCACTTGCACTCTCTCTCTCTTTGCTTCTCATATCCTTGAAAAGAAAAGAATAAGAATGTTAGCAGTGTGACGCAAACTGAAGAAGGCTCTCTTTTTTAAGCCTAAAGTTAATAATTCTCTGAATGAGGCATATGATTCCAAAGCACCTGCAAGTATTTCACTATCCTCCTATTTGTCTTATTTCCCCGAAAGCATCAGCACCACCACGTGATCACCCAAGGTCTGCTTTTTCATTTTCTTCTCTCTTTTTATTTTTATTTTGCTATTTTTTGTTTCATTTTTTTTTGTCAAAAATTTTTCATCCTTGTTCCCCTTCTTACTTTTCGATGGCCATTAGATTGATTCATCACCAAAAGTGGATGGCTACTGAAAGATGAACAAAAATTGAGTTCTTCTCTAAGTGAAATTTAATACTTATTTTTATTTAAATACCCTTCACTTGTAGCTTTGATTAAGATGACAAAGGGGGTGGGATGAGTAAGGATAAAATCCATATAAATTCATTAAGACTCCAACAAACATTCTCTGTCTCGCATAGCCTGATTTGCTATTTTCAACCTGCTCACATAAACCTTCCCTATATAAAACTTCAAATTTTCAAATTCATAAAAAAATGAACAAGGGAAAATACAGAAAAAAAAGATCCATTAGACTAGTGTATGAACTCACAATCTATCCCGCATCAACTTTTGAAAAATATAATTTGATACCACCTAACTTTGATCTTGATTTGTTTGGACGTATAGGTGAGGGTATAAATTGAATTTTAATTTTTTTTGCTCTTTATGATATTGATTTCCATTATTTATAAGCTAAAGAAATTCAGCTTTACAAGGTAATATTGTCCTCTTTTGCTTTGAATACCCACAGAGACAAAATTTTTCTTTTGTAGTGAAAAATGAAAGATTGATCTTTGTTGGATTTTATAATACAAATATTTTTAAGTTGATTATACAATTGATAAAATATTTATTTTTTTTTAGTATAGAAAATGACTAATACCTTTATTTAGAAAAAGAATGAAAGAAGGAGAATGACCACTACCTTTCAGAGTTTAAAAAGAAAAAAAAATAAGAAAAGTTCAAAAACCTCCCATTAGATTTGACCTGAGCACATTAACCTCCGGTTATTTATAATATAACATTTATTTCTCCGAATGATTCGTCATTACATTTTACTATTTTAATAAATGCAAAACAATTATAATTTGGATCAATATATACGTTTTTGGTTAATCAGTTTTATTAGAACTTTTCCAGAAATAAATGAATCATTTAAAAAAGTAAAAAAGAAAATTAACGTAGATGCACTTAATGGGCTCTTTTTAACAATTTGAAATGTAGAGAAAGTAATTTATGAAATTCAATTTTAAAAACTAATTTTAATAAGATAAGATGTTTGATAAAGCTTTTAGAATAAAAATAATTTTTTTTGAATAACAATTTTTTTTCATAAATAATACATCTAGAATCTTTGACCAAATACAAAATGAAGTTCTAATGTTGTAACCAAATTCTAATTAATGTTTTTTTTTCCACTAATTGTCGGCGCCAACAATAACAACGAAAAAAATCTTTCCCTATTTCTCCAATAAAATTTATCAAAAATGACTTGCAAAATTAGATAGATAGTAAATTGTTAAATGACTTTGTAATGCCCCAGGAGGGTACCCAAGACGTGGCCAGCACCCAGAGACTTGTCAGGACCCACCTAGGGCCCTGACCAGTGCCCGATAGGGACACTCTATACTCTTTTTCTTTTTAACCCTTGAGGATAGCAACAGGCGGAATTCTACCAAAAATTCTGCAGAGTTTCCTCTATTTTACTGACTAACCTCACCTGCAAGAAAACACAATCAGCTAATCCAGACAACATATAGATATCATATCATATACATAGGCGGGCC
>DF360540.1:11072-28258 GCA_000787875.1 Solanum virginianum
GCATTCGTCAAGTGCGATTTATGTGTAATGTGTACTACTCCTAGTTTCTTAATTAAAAAAATTATTTATTTCAACGTTACTCATAAATTCCATGCGACAAGTACGATTTACGTGTAATGCATATTACTCCTGGTTTATTAATCCAAAAAATTATTCATTCAATCATTTCGTCATAGATCGCATTCGTCGAATGCGATTTATGTGTAGTGTATACCACTCTTAGTTTCTTAATTAAAAAAATTATTCATTCAATCATTTCGTCATAGATCGCATTCGTCGAATGCGATTTATGTGTAGTGTATACCACTCTTAGTTTCTTAATTAAAAAAATTATTCATTTCATCATTTACTCATAAATCACTTTCGTCGAATGCAATTTATGTGCAATGTATACCGCTCTTAGTTTCTTAATTATATAAAATTTATTCGTTTAATCATGTACTCATAAAATCGCGTTTGTCGAGTGCGATTTATGTGTAATATAAATCACTTTTAGTTTCTTAACCAAGAAAGATTATTCATTTAATCGTTTACTCGTAAATTACATTTGTTAAGTTCAATTCTCTATCAATTAAATTTTTATAAAATTGAAATGAAATAAAAAAATTAATTAAAAAGTTATATGCTAAGATTCTTAATTTATCAATTTAAATTTGTAAGTAAAATTTAACTATTCTCATTAATCTTCACACATATTCAATTTTGCAATGACTTTTTACCAACGATCCCACAAAGAAAACGAAGGGGATAGAATTTACTAAAGTTATCTAAATTTAACCTCAAGCAAAATATATTAAATGATAAGTAAAAAGTATTAAAGAAAAAGTCAAAATTGGTGCAAATAAATTAGATCCACCAAATCATTTTTTCACACACTACAAAACAATCTCACTTACTCCCTTCAATCTTTTTTTCTAACATATTTTCTCCATCTATCTTTACTAAAAATAAATATTCAATAATATCTGTTCATTTAATAAAATTAATAAATAATTTTACCTTTAGTTTATAATTTATCCTTGTTATCAATTATAATTATTTTCCTGTTATAGTTTTTAAGACATTGTATTTATTACTCCCTCTATTTACTTTTACTTGTCACTATTTCACTTTTAAACGTCAACTTGACTAA
This sequence comes from Solanum virginianum, assembly GCA_000787875.1. NCBI lineage: Eukaryota > Viridiplantae > Streptophyta > Magnoliopsida > Solanales > Solanaceae > Solanum > Solanum virginianum. The sequence continues at coordinate 12,205 of DF360540.1, forward strand.
ACTTCAAAACTAAATTTCATATTTGAAACCTAAATTTTAAATGGTTGAAAACTATACTAAAAATGTTTTAGGTTGCAATTCTTCTCATATTAATATAATAAAAAAAATATTTGTCAAATTTCATATAGTTTGAAATCGATAAATGAAATAATGATAAGTAAAAATGAATTGAAGAAGTATATGCAATCTCTTACCTTCATTGCCAAGTCAATAGTGAACAAGTATTGTTTAACGGAGGGAGTAAAAGATAAAAATTTATAGTCAAAAGAATATTTATGAAAACCCATCTTATGAATTATGCTTAAAAAAGTATTTTCAATTAATGGAGATATTAATGTAATTATATCAAAAGTTATTGGACCATGATTTTCCAATTTTACCCTTGAAGATAAAGAGTAGGGTAAAAAACCAGGCCAAGTGTCATTAACGAATTAAAGCTTGCCACGTTGCACTATGTATGAATAAACCAATTAAAAAATTTCAACTAAAAAAATGGTTAAAATATATAAGGATATAACTGTCATTTCTATTGATCCACGAGGACAAAAATGCCTTTTGAAATGTCAGCTTCTACAAGTCTTCCTCGCAAATTTCATAAATCAAAAAACCCTTCAGTCACTCTTCAACTCCAAACTCCAAAAGCTTCAGCTGGCCGTTAATGGCGGCCTCTTCAGATACCGTAACTCCGTCAAGCCTCCGTTCGGCTTTCGGCAATGTCTTCTCGTTGTTCATTCTCATTCTGATCGGAGTGCTCGCTTTCTCGATCCGTATTTTCTCCGTAAAATTCTTCTCATTCTAATCTGTCATTCGACATTCGTTTTCCTTACCTGAAAATCAGATCATAGAATTTCAATCTTGTTTCAATAATATTGGGTACTTGAATGATATTGGTTGAGTAATTAGAACTATATTGACAGTGTCATTTTAGTGGCACCTTTGCGGGTCTGATTGCGTTTGTTATTTTTGTCAACAGGTGATCAAGTATGAGAGTGTTATTCACGAGTTCGATCCTTATTTCAATTACAGAGTCACTCAGGTTTGGGTTTTATTTTGTTTATGTTTTTTTGCTCATTTTTGAAATGCGTAAAGTAATTAATTTATTGTTGCAATGTTTATTTGGTTCATTTCCTTTAGATTACATGTTGTAGCATAAAATGTATTAGGAAGTGATAGAGCTAGGACTGGATCCTACATTTTGGTACTTTTCTGGACGATGCTCCTAAGAAACTATTTAAATTGAGCTTAATTTGAGCAAAGGATGCATGGCAATAATTTTAACGTTCAACCACAGTAGATCTGATGACATGTAAAAGTGAAATACGTTATTAGGCGTAACTTAAGCAGGTCCGCACATTTACAATTTATATTGTTTTGTGTGGAGCACTCTGATATGGCACTACAGAAAAGGATCAATATAGAATATCTTCTGTTTTGTCTACAATCATTCAATCAAGTATGCCTCAATATTCACTTTACTTGAAGAGGAAGAGGGCACCCAAGGGTCTGGCCTTGTGATCCATGAAGTGATTGAATGCCATGAAGTCTCTGGTTTGAATCCAATTTAGATAAAAACACTAGGTGATTCTTCACAACCGAATTACCTCAAATTTGTTGTTGCTGGGAGGTAGCAGGTATCCTGTGGAATTGGTCCAGGTGTGCGAAAGTTGATTCAAATACCATTTCATAAAAAAAAAAGAATAAGATTTCTAAAGCACAGGTGCACACCAAAAAAAAAGGATTTTTTTTTAAGTGCGACTTGATCCGTAGTCCTCAATTTACGTAACTCAACAACTAGCCAAGTGCACCACTTAGCCTTCTTACAGCATGGGTCAGCAAATATATTATACCATTTTCAGAAAATATATACACAAAATACCTAGTTTTTTGAAGAGACCACGAGTTCACGTGACCACATTTTTGCTGTATATTTTCCCCGAGAAGAACCCTTTTTCTCCACATTTTTGGGATAGCTGGAACTAAATCAAATTCGGTGGATAAGTGGCCCGCTCTTTTACCCTCTCCACTTAAAAATCAGACAGTCTTTTTTGAGAAAAGGTAATTTGTATTATAAATAAAAGGAATGCTCCGGAAGTATCCAGTAATATACTTACAATAAAAAACGTATAACTGAGACTGCCCTCTTATGAAATCATAAGCAATCTATCTTCTTGAGGATATTCATGTTTACACCACAAATTGAAAGGAACTAAGCAATTCAACTTCATCTTCTCCATAGAGTAGCTTTTGTTCTCAAAACATCTCCGGTTCCTTTCCGACCAATTACTCCATCAAATGCAATCTGGGACAATCTACCATCTCTCCTTGTGCCCTAATTGATTTTCATCCCTATTCTAGTATGCCAAAGCTTCTTTTATGTTCCTTGGCATAGACCAACTGATATCCCTTGTAAGGTAGTTTGATTGATGTTCTATCCTAGTTCAAACTTTGAACTCTTGACATGTGCCTATAACCCATCTCGTGTTACCTTCAATGTTAAACCTACCCATGCATATTTTTCCTCCACACTCTTTTATATGCTACGGTATCTTCTAAAACTTATCTTTGGGTGTGCTTTTATACCATAAAAGGACAGCCCAGTGCATTACAACTTTCGCTATGCATGGTTTGGGGAAGGGCTTGACCACAAAGGTCTATGGTATGCAGACTTACCTTGTATTTTTGCTAGAGAATGTTTTCAAAGCTCGAACCCGTGACCTTCTGGTCACATGGCTGCAATTGTACCAATTATTCCACTGCTCCCCTTCAAGACCTTTTATACAATTAAAGTTATAACCATTCAAAAAATGTCTATGAGGTAGCATAAGGTCTGCGTACATTTTGCCCTCCCCATACCTCACTTGTGGGATTTCACTGGGTATGTTGTTGTTGTTGTTATATTTAAAAATAAAATACCACAATAGAATTTCAATCTTGTTTCAATAATATTGGGTACTTGAATGATATTGGTTGAGTAATTAGAACTATATTGACAGTGTCATTTTAGTGGCACCTTTGCGTACTATCAACAACGAGAAATTCATGAAAGTTGTACTGTCCTTAATTTAATTCCAGGATAGACATTATGCTAGCTCATAGAAGATAATGTGTGCTAACTTATCAATATCACATGAGAAGACCATAAAAATGTCAGAGTTGATAGAGTCCATTATGTACATTAGCTACCTCACAAAGCTACATAGGTCGTACTATCGTGTTATTTACCTTCAATAGGTGTTGGTTAAAGTTTCTAGTTCAGGGGCCAATAACTGGGTCATTCTTTCCGTCATTACACTATTCTTCATGGAAAGTAAATTGGGTACTTTAGAAGAACTGGCAAAAGAAAGCTTAGTTCCTCTTTGGAATAATGGGATTAGACAATTTGTAAGTTAATATGAGCTTTTTAGCTAAAATAATCTATCGGTATTGTGCAGTTAACAGTAATAATTTGATTATCTGGAAAAAATAAAACTCCGTTGAAGTTAAACTAATTTTGTAATAGGTTAGATGAACTTTGGGAGCCCTTCTGAGTGTCGAGTGTTTTGACAAAGCAATCCTGTTGAAATATTGTTTTAGGTCATCATATTTGGATTCTTATGCTCTAAATTGTTCATATTTTACAGTGTCAATTTGTGGAACTAATCTTGGATATCTTTGATCATGAAGCTGTTGCTTGCCTTTAATTTTGGATACCTTTGATCATGAAACTGTTCCATTCTTATAGAGCATTATCTTGGGTGGTGATAATGACCATATCATGTCATTATTGTTATTTTACTATTCTACATATTTTTGTCAATATCACAAAACTATGTGAAATATAACCATGCTATGTCAATGCAGTTTCTCACAAAGAATGGAATTTATGACTTTTGGAATTGGTTTGATGATCGAACCTGGTAATTATGATTGTAGGAATGAATTGGTTATTCCAGAAAATGTGTCGCAATTATAGATTCTTAATTGAAAATGACTATTAATTAAGGTTTCCTTGTCTGATAGGTATCCACTTGGACGAGTGATTGGTGGAACTGTTTACCCTGGACTGACATTGACTGCTGGCACATTGTGGTGGTATGTATTACAGATCATTATTTTTCTAGTCTTCTAGAGCATTTTTTTCTAGTTGCCAGACTTCAAATTAAGGAATCTTTGCTGTCTGTTTAGTTTTATGAACTGATCTGTTCAGCCATCAAATGAATAACAGAGTCTATGTATATGCTTGTTGGCAGGATACTTAATTCCTTGAATATTCCGCTTTCTGTGGAAACTGTTTGTGTTTTTACTGCTCCTACATTCTCTGCCTTTGCTGCTTGGGCAACATACCTTCTGACAAAGGTTTGTTCTCTGGCTTGCTTAGATCCTTTTTCACTTTTACCTAATTGATGTAAATACTCCTTGTTTCTTTTGCTCTCTTGGATATGTAGCAACCTAAAAACATGTCTGTTGTGAAGCGAGAGCTCTAAGCGATACGATTCTGCTTTTGTAGGAAGTTAAAGGGGCTGGGGCTGGACTAACTGCTGCAGCTCTTTTGGCCATGGTAAATTCTCTTGCACACAGACTCTAAAACGTGACCTTTGGATATAGCTCTGTTTCAAGACAAATTAGCATTTTATTTTGGCTTTACAATGTATTTGGTTGTCTAGATTAACCTTTTGTTCCAAAAAGAAAACAAACTGCTAATGTACTTGTTTACAGTGGTGAATTTCATTTTCATGCTGCCTGCAGGTTCCATCATATATATCTCGATCAGTGGCCGGTAGCTATGACAATGAAGCTGTGGCCATATTTGCATTGATCTTCACTTTCTATCTCTATATAAAGGTTCAGTCAATATGATGTTCAGCTTTTAGTGTTACCTGCAACAGGCTCCTATCCTTCTATTGTTAAGATTTTCGTGTTCCATTTTCACGTTGTGCAATGATGGTGAATGTTTGGTGCAGACACTGAACACGGGTTCCCTCTTTTATGCTACTTTAAATGCCCTTTCATACTTTTACATGGTAGGCATTAACTTCCTCCATGGTGGTTGTTATTTTACCTGTCATTCCCTTCTTTATCGTATCTTTTCCGTCGAATTTACTGTATTCCCATTCCTTTTCAGGTTTGCTCCTGGGGAGGATATACCTTTATTATCAACCTTATTCCAATGCATGCCCTGCTTTGCATTGTAACAGGGCGTTATTCTCCACGGCTTTATATTGCCTATGCTCCATTGGTGAGTACTAGCACCTGGGAACCTTATGATAAACAATTTGTAGTGTTAATCAGGGGTGGGCATCGGTCGGTTCGATTTTCCATTTTCTGATTCAGTTATTTTGGTTAATGAATGAGAAAACCTAAACTGAACCATAAATAGTTCGCTTCAGTTTTTTTGGTTGGTTTCTTTTTTTCAATTATTTAGTGAGTCTTTTATTTTGGAAAAAAGTTTGCCATTTCTTTTTTTCCCGAAACTGAGTTGGTCAAAAGGCAAAAAATTGGGGAAAATAAAAAAAAAAGTTATATAATAGTCTGGTGGGAGCATTCTTCTCTCATTTTTACTAAGAAACCTTTTATGAACCCTAACTTTTGTTAATTAAAAAGGCTACCAAGGATATAGAGGCTTTCATTCATTTGAAATATCACATTCTTAAATGAAAAAATGTGTAATCATCTCCTGGGTTAGAGCTTGATAGCCAAAACACCATCAGTTTTTAGCACGGGGAGGTATATGTAATAACTTGGTGAAAACCTTGTAACCTTATGAGATTCCTGCAGTCTTTTGAACATGGATTTTGATCGTTGCTTAATGATCAATCCTACTGTTTTTAACAGAAAATTATCGGTAAAACTTTGCAAAAGAATTGCTACAATATTCAACGAATGAGTAAATATCTTTCATCGAGGTCTTAAAATCTTCTAGTCTGAATATATTCCCATTTACAACTTTTCTACAAAGTTGAGTTTGCTTTATTTCTCTAACCAACTGGGATATGGGTGCAGGTTATCTTGGGAACACTATTGGCTGCTTTGGTCCCTGTTGTAGGTTTTAATGCAGTAATGACATCAGAACACTTTGCCTCATTTCTGGTAAGATCATTTTTACTCTTTTTAGTGGTTCCGTCATGGTTGGGATGTATGATTGATGATGTGTTCTTGCATATTGCCTACCAAATTAAGATATTCTCAAAGTACCATATTTCCTTGAAATAGCCTTGGCTGTCCTTATTGCGATGTCACTTGATGAGATTAAAAGTTTAAATCCATTGAGAAGTATACACCATTTCTACTTTTTTTCTCAGTCACAGTTGTAATATACAAGCATGAACACGTCAATCTCTCTACGTCAAACGAAGGCCCTTTTAATATGTTTGCAGGAGCATCAGATTAAAACAAAGTATTAAAAGGGCCTTAGTTTTACTCGGAGAGATTGACGTGTTCATGCTTGTATATGTCGTATTCTACTATGCTTTGTGATTTCTGTACAGTGATCAAATATCAGGCCTAGTTTTCGTCTTTGTTAGAAAAGGAATTAGGAAGTTCATTATCATTATGAACAAAGATCGCTTGAGTACTTCAAAAGTAGCTTAGTGGCTTATGTTGTGTGGGATAGTTAATTGGATAACAAAAAACACTTGTAAATGAATTTTAAAAGGCGATATGATAATAGCTAGAGTACAGAGTAATATTCTGAGGCTTAGAAATGCTAATATTTTTGGTCCTAATTAAATTGACATGTGCACTTAAGGGTGTCAAATGGGCTGGTTTTGCTGAATTTTGGGTGGGTTAAAATGAGATGACTTATTAAATGGGCAGTGATTGAACCTTCCCAAAGGTTATTTGTGTTGAGATGGTCTAAACAATGGGCCATAACCCAATCCACTCAACTCTTATCAATTTTTGATATCTCTATTTGTTTTCTTATAATTTGTTTAATTACTAAACAGAACTAATATAACCTTTTTTTTCTTTATTATAACTATAATATATATCAAGCGCAAAAAGTTTTTTCTAATTTTCTTTGACAGGGTTTCTCATGGATCAATTTAGACTGCATATTTAGCCAGACTAGCCCAACTTTTAGAGGCCTGAGTTGGGCAATTCTAAGTGGCGGGTCATGTTTTCATGGGTTGATTTTGCCATCTCCATGTGCACTGAAATCGCTGATGGCTATGTGCAGGTGTTCCTAATTCTCAATGTTGTGGGGCTTGTCTATTACATCAAAGGGATGCTCACACCAAAAATGTTCAAAGTAGCTGTGACTCTTGTTGTATCCGCAGGCTTGTAAGCTCCTCTAATTTATATGAATAGCTTGTTATATTGATGCCTAGTGAACATATTAATGAAATTAATTGGATTTCCCCCGCTCGTTAATTTAGTTCTGTTTTGGATTCTGTTATTTGTTCCAGTGATGATTGCTTCTTCTTTTGTTATTCAGGATCGTTTGCTGCGCTATGGTAGCTGTGCTAATTGCGCTTGTTGCCTCTAGCCCAACAAAAGGATGGAGTGGACGAAGCCTTAGTCTGCTTGATCCGTATGCTCCTTGCTTTATGAATCATGTTGTCATCTTATATGATTACTTCACATTTTCTTTAGATTTCTACTGGAAAAAGAGGACATAGTGATATTTATTTTACTTTTATTTTCCTAAAGAAAATCTAGTGACATTTTCTAGATAAAGTTGCGACGTATAATCTCTGATCATACACTAGCCTTTAAGAAATAAATTGTGATCTTTATAAAACTATCCATGCTGCTCCTGCATTTGCAGATGCCACTGTTATGAGCCAAAAGAATCTGTGTGTGTGTGTAATGATGATTTTGCCGTGAGATAAAGATGTTGAATCTTAAATATCCAGAGATTTGATTGATTTTTGTGCAACAACATTTAAGACCAGTGTTGTTAGGACCGATTGCTCCAGTGAGACATGAAATCAGGGTTTAGCGCTTCTCATTCATAAGTCATGCTATTTTAAGAAGTGCATACTTGAGAGAGTGGGACGTGTGCAAAAAAGGTTTTTTTTTTTAAAAAAAAAATTTAATTTAGAAGGTGGAGAAAAAGAAAATAGGAGATATAGCTTTTCTTTCTGTGTTAGGAATTCTCTCCAAGTCCGCTTTAGTTTCTGTTTGTTGTGTTTGTGATCTTCTTTCTACCTTGCAATGCAACTACCCTCTCTCTACAGCTGTGACTCAACTTTTATTGATTTACATTTTGTTTTTCTCTATGATGTTTCTTCCTTCCTTTGATTTTATACCATTCTGTTTTGCTACTCTTTTTGGGCTTATTATCTTCTATTTCTCTTGATTCTATTTCCTTATTTCTAAACCTCTGATTCATTTATTCTTCTTTTGTTCTTATTTTGATTGTCTTAAAATTGAAGTAGCGATTCTTGTTTTGATTATTGCAGTTACTTGAGCAATATTTTGAAATTGATTTATGCATGTCACTCCTTGTTTTGGTAGTTAAAGGTATAGTAATGATATCAGCAGCAAGTATGTGCTGTGAAATTATTTCAAGAAAAAGCAAATTTATGCATGTTTACTTAATTTAAATTAGATTATGCCTGTTCTTTGTGATAGTTGAAGAATCAAAAAGTAAATACATGATTTTCTCCAAAGGACACCCTATCATCTATAAAAAAATTGAATTGTGAGCTTACTTCTTGCTTGTAGTTAAAGACCCTGCTGCTAATCACTCTTAAAAAACCTTGGTATTTCTACTTTGTGCTTTTTCGAGTTTTGTCCCTTGTTAAATTCTGTGGGCGTTGCTTCTAGGAGATTTTGGAATTCCACAATTTCTATCTCATTGATTGTTAGTTTATGACTATTCCGGGTCATAGTTCTTTCTATATCTATATTTTCTCATGCAAACCAGCGTACTGAAGCAGCTTTCTGTTTTTACTTTTCTTTGAATTGAGACAGAACTTATGCGAGCAAGTATATACCAATTATTGCCAGCGTTAGCGAACATCAACCACCTACTTGGCCTTCTTATTTTATGGACATAAATGTATTGGCATTTTTGGTCCCCGCAGGCATTATTGTAAGTTTCAGTTTTCAGCTCCATTTATCTCGACTTTCTCATGTTAATTTTATCTTTATCTGGGTTCCTTATTAACCTTTACTTTTGCCATGTGTAGGCATGCTTTTTGCCCCGACTGATGCTAGCTTCTTTGTCATTCTTTATTAATCTTTACTTTTGTCATGTGTAGGCATGCTTCTTGCCTCTGACCGATGCTAGCTCCTTTGTGATTCTTTATATAGTGACTTCAGTGTACTTTTCTGGTGTTATGGTAAGGATTTCAAGACTTCTGTCTTTTTCTTCTGTTTTCTTTAAGCTCCCCAGTTTCTAGACATCATTCCATTTGCTGAAACACAGGTCCGCCTAATGCTTGTACTGGCCCCAGCAGCATGTATAATGTCTGGGATTGCTCTGTCATCAGCTTTTGATGTTTTTACTCGATCAATCAAATTTGCATCTTTTGGGAAACAGGCTGATGTAAGTGTCTTTGTTGTTGTTCCGAAGGAATCCCAATCGCAAGCTACTTTGATAATTCTGAACTAGTTCTTGTCATTTTATTCATCATCAAGGCAGGGGATAACAGTGGCGGGGTTACACAGAATGATGTGGTGAAGCCTGATAGAAATGAAGAACCACCAAAGGAAAAATCTTCAAGAAAAAAGAAGAAAGAAAAGGAGACTGTTGAAAAAGCTCCCGTTGCTACTAAAAAAAGTGAGAGGAGGCTTTTGATGTTACCCATGGAGGCTTCTATTGTTGCTATTCTATTACTTATGTTGCTGGGTGCCTTTTTATGTGGTATGTACCTGTGCTCTGTCCTGACTGAACTTGCAGCTGTACCAATCTCATTTAGTAATTCCTTTATTATGTTTATACATGAAAGTCAGCTCCTTTTTCTTTTCCTTGCCCAATAATGATACATTTGAAGAGGAAACATGTCCTAATAATTTGGCTTGGTGAGGTGGTGCCTTTTACAGTGGATTAATTAATAAATAATTGACACTGCTACAATTCTTAATTCTTACTTTTTTCGTTTGATTCCCTAACTAAGTTACTTGGAGAAAGCTACCTCTTAAGACTAGCCAAACTTCAAATTCAATTGTTAGATGATGATCCATGTGTTGGCTCAGGGCCGTCACAATACTAATAGTTGGCGGATTCTATCCCACTGAGAAAAGCACACACCCTTTCTTTTTTCTAAGAAAAGAAAAAGTTTCCTCTCATCTCTTGGCAATCTGGATGCTACCTCCGTTTCCATTTGTCAGCCATCGCTATTTCTAGTTGATGTTTCTGGATATATAAGGGAAAGAGGGGAAGGTATTGATTTGATCTGTCCTGAATTGGAGAAAAATAGAGATCAAATATATTATGCCCTTCCTCAGTTCAAGTTAGTTAACTTTAGTAGTGCATTCCTTTATTGATAGATTTCAGCTCTAAGGCTGACAAGTAATTTGGAACAATAAATAAGTGCATGCGCATGTGCGCGCACACACAAAGAGAGAGAGAGAGAGAGATTGATGAAAGAAGGGATTGTTGTGCTAGAAAACAAAATGTGGGTGTTGCAACTAGAAAATCTAGTTACAATCCTTGTCTTCTTACCAGAAGTCTAAAACTTCTAGAATTGAGTCCAGGTCATCAATATATTCTGATTTATACCAATAATTAAAAAGAAGGATTTTCTGTACTGTAGGATGATCGACTAGATCAGACACATGATACAACCCACAGACTACCCAACTTAACATTGGCTACTTACTTTCAATGGAAACTGTGCCCCGGGAATGATAAGGAACATGTGTCCTAGGTTGATCCTTGTGTGGGACAACATTGTTCTTTATTGATTGCAATATAGAGGTAGAAATAGCTGCTAATGAAGGAGTATGTGTTATGTCATAGGTAAACATATTTTCTCCCTACAAAGGTAAGGGTAAGATCAAAGCACAGCCCACCCTCCCAAAACCCCACTTATGGGAATATACTGGGTATGTTGTCGTTGTAGGTAAACATTTTTTCCGATGGGTATATGTCATAGGTAAACTAAGAAAGTAAATGAAAAGTTCCAGGGACTCACTGTTGGTATGTGCTGCAGTCCTCATACCCTAGTGGTGGAACATCTTAAAACTTATGGCTCAGTAAATGACAGATATGGAAAGCTCTAATTCTTTTTCTTACTCCCTGAGATGCAAACCTTGTTCTAAGGCAATAGGAAATACAATCTTCTGTAGCAATACATGGTCTATCAGTTTGTAGATGAAATTTAGTAGCTGTCTTTGATGACTATCCCAATTTGATATGTTTGAATAAATAGATTTTCCCATTCACGTGCTGTGTTGTTTTTAGTTGTACACAACTATCTCGATGCCATAGCAAACTGAAAATTGTTACCTAAATTCCGTATGAACCAATGAAATACCTTATGACATTTGCATTTTTTCAAGTACTCATTTCCTTGCAACTTTTTCAAAAGCTTTTTCTCCTTTATTTCTTTGTTGACTTTTTGAGAGAAGAAATGGCATTGTAATTTTATTTCCTTGTTGACTTAATTGGACGAAATTTTCTTATAGGTTCATTGTGTCTGGGCAGCTGCGGAAGCTTACTCAGCTCCTTCAATTGTATTAACATCACAGTCTCATGATGGACTTCATGTTTTTGATGACTTTAGAGAGGCTTATGCATGGTTGAGCCACAATACTGATGTAGATGATAAAGTGAGTTCTAATCTCCTTTCTCTTGATTTTATGGTTTCCTTCTGTTAATGAGATGGTTCTAGAATTTGCAATTCGGTTTCCTTTGTGCACAAATCTGGTTTACTTTTGGAATGGATGTGGTGACGGTGCAGTTATTTGATTTATGGTGATGCAGTAGAATATCGTAATGGTGGCCGAGAATTTGGTTTTTACTTGGCTTAAAGTATATTTTCAGTCAGAAATTTTAACGTCACTTGGTAACTTGTACCAGCTGTAAATATCAATTTAGATAATTCTTAGGTGACTATTATATTAACTGGAAGAGCTTATTGGCGCAATACTAGCGAAGACTGTGTTGGTGTTTTGTTTCCTAAATAGGTGTAATACTGAAGAATACATGATCATGACCTAAAGATTGCTATTCAGACCCAATTAACATTCAGTGAGTAATTATACCCTCACAGCTGATGTTGAAAATTAGACAAACATAAAGCATTCTTTCAAAAGTGTACATGAAGCTTGCTTAAGCCACGAGAATAGGTGGAGTGCAAAGTGTAAACTGGGGCTTCCCCGACTTATGTGGTGCTTCAGTGAAGGTGCTGAGGCATGCATCTGGCAAACACCAGCCAATATATTATTTTATTTTATGTTATATTAAGATTAAATTTATAAACATATGTTCCTTGTTGAAATCCTTATTTTAAAAAAGGTTCCTTGAAAAAGAAGGCACACAGCAATAAGGCAAAACAATATATTTTAGGGACTGTCTTGAATGAATATGCTAGTGATCAAGGATGTGAAATTAGAAAGATAGTATGATCAGGTTAGTCACTAGTCCTAAACTTTAAAAACTTAAATTTATGCATTTGAATAAAAATTAAATATAGTTTTGAATGTGATTGAAATGGTTTTCTCCTTCGTCGATTCTGTTCAATCCTCTTACCCATGTAATTGTTCACTGTTTGCAGTTATTTTCTTCCTACATACAGGTGTTTGTATGTGTCTGTGTGTGCCTGCCAAACACTGATGTATGTGTTAAGTGTCTGTGTGTGTCTATGCAAACACTGATGTATGTGTTATTCTGCTAACTCTTTTCAGGTGGCATCATGGTGGGACTATGGCTATCAGACGACTGCCATGGCCAATCGCACTGTTATTGTTGATAATAACACCTGGAACAATACACACATTGCCACAGTTGGTACAGCCATGTCCTCTCCTGAAAAAGCAGCCTGGGAGATCTTCAATTCTTTGGATGTAAAATATGTTCTTGTTGTGTTTGGAGGTTGGTACTTTAGCTCAATCAAAACTTATCGTTTAGCAATAGCCTTTAAGTCTAATGCATACCATCAACTTCAGGTCTTGTTGGGTACCCCAGTGATGATATCAACAAGTTCCTCTGGATGGTTAGAATCGGTGGGGGTGTCTTCCCTCATATCAAGGAGCCTGATTATCTGGTGTGTTGCTGTCCTTTAGCTTACCTTCCTTTTGTGGTCGAATACTTGACTGTCCTTTGTTTCCGAATTTGATGTTGTTGTCATTAATTTTAATGAGCAAACATTGAGTATATTTTTTGCTTCTTTAATAATATATTTTATGAGGCAAGTCCTAGGCTGATTAAGGATCTTCATTCTGGAACTTTTGCAGGCTCTATGTCATGATTATATAATCGTATACATTTGCTATTTCCACATTATGCCTTGTACAAGTAGATAACTCTGATATGGTTATCATAGGGTGCATTTTCCTTTCTTTGAGAGTTAAACCAATATTCAATCCATTTATAAACTGTTTATCAAGTTCATTCTCCTAAGCACTAAGAGCTATACCAAATCTTTCTTATTGTGTTATTGCATCTCTAATATCTGTTTATTTAAGTTCATGCTCTCTGGCACTAAGAGGCTAAGAGCCAGTGAGCTACATACTTGATCTTTGAGTTTGTCTTAGATTCATAGTTTCAATTCCATTTATAATTTCGTTTTTTTTATTTTTGAAAGAGAGATGGCCAGTACAGGATCGACTCTATGGCTACTCCAACCATGCTGAACTGCCTCATGTACAAACTATCTTATTACAGGTGCTAAAGTCTTGACAACATGAAAGTTTATGTTTTGATGCCCTTCAGGCATAAACTTCAAATTATTCAAATCATCTCTATCTTGTGCTGTAGGTTTGTGGAGACAGATGGCAAGGGTTATGATAGAGTAAGGCGGACTGAAATTGGAAAGAAACATTTTAAGCTCACCCACTTCGAGGAGGTAAGCATGACATCATATTTTGCGGAAAATAGCATTCATGCATCATTATTTGATGTGCTTGTCGTTCACCTGCTATTTGTGTGTGAACATGCATTTATGCAACTTAGTGAACTCAAAAGTATTCACCTTCTGGTATATGTTCTCTTTGCAGGTATTTACTACTCACCACTGGATGGTTCGGTTATACAAATTAAAACCTCCTAAGAACAGAATACGTGGAAAGACGAAGAAGTCTAAATCGGTATGTATGGACTCCTCTGTTTCCAAAATACATGCAACTTTAGATATCTGATGCCAGTACTTTTCTTGTGAATATTGGCAGAAACCTACTTCTACTAGCTCGAAAAGAAGTGCAACTCTAAAGAAGAATCCCTGGCAATAAAGGGCTACACAATAACGAGTAACTTCTATTTATCAGCTTCATGATAGGAATACTTCATACAGTGAGTAGCTTCATGTGAGGATTGTGCTTTTAATGCGCCATTTTCCCCCCTTGAATTTACATGAAATTATCCCATACTCCACAGTCCTCTTAGCTTTTCCTTCAAGTTCTGAATTGCTTGATATTATACAGAGAAGACGATTGCCCTGGAACCCCTTTTTTTTTATAGACTTAGCAAGGAATTACATGTACCTATTTCTCATTAGGCGCATATCGATTAGTCTTCTTTTCAAAATGCCCATATGAGTCCGACACCTTATAGTTGTAACTGAGACTTGCAGTGTTAAAACTATCGGTTTTTTTTCTCTCTGCCGTTTTTTAATACTTTGATTTTGATACGTTTTACTTGAGTTGAGTTTCTATTAGAAACAACTTTTCTATGGCTGCATACTTCTTACCCTTCTCAGACTCTCACTCATGGGACTGCACAGAGTATGTTGTTGTACTAGCCTGGACTATTCCATTTCTCAATCCCTTGTTATGTAGTTGTTGTTGTGCTAGCCTGGACTATTCCATTTCTCAATCCCTTGTTATGTAGTTGAGCCATCTGTCTGTCTACAGACAATCTAGGCCTGTATTCTGAGTTCCTATAGTGTTGGTAATGATTTTCGAATTTGATTTCATAAAATTACCAACTCCAAAGAAACTACCCTTGATAATATCGTTGGGGGTGGGGGCAAGTAGTATAGGCTATAGAGGAGAATTCATATTGAAACAAATGTTCTTTTGCTTATTTCTACTTTTAAGATGAAAGCAAGATTGTGTATAGTAACAAGAGACTTGGGATTTCTCTGGCCTTGATCATAGTTTTCGGGTTTGAGTTGGACTTTTACATTATAGCTTTTGCAATTTTTGTCCTGAATTTTGATGTCTCCAATAATAGACCTCTAGGGCTCCTCTTTCTTTCTTTTTTTTTATGTGCGCGCGCACGCGTGGGTGTACACACACATGGCTTTATTTGTGCTATATTGGATGATAATTATAAAGAGAAAGGAGACAATATTTCCAGGGTATCAATTCCTTTCCAAAATTTCAAAAGATGAAGGTACTTGGATAATCTTTTTATTGAAATTTTTGTTGTCTCAAATAATAAAGCACTACATAACTTTTGATGTGCTATATCACATGTGTTCTCTCATGTCTCAAAATAATAGAGCCCTATATAACTTTTGATATGCTATCACATGATATTTTCGTATTATGCTATCTTCTAAGTTACGGGTGATTGATTCTACCATAATGTACTTTTATCTATTATAGCATTGGCAATTGAAGTCTAGCATACATACGATAATCTCTATGTTTGAACATGATTTTAATTTCTAAAGAACTTAATGCTTCATAGACATCAGTTTGATTGCTAACGAACAAAAATCAAAGATCAATATGAAGGATACAAAAATTTAAAATCAACTCGTTTGAACGACAAAAACGAGCAATTTATGGAAGGCAAATGTCTTTGAAAATGTCTCAAATAATAGAGCACTGCATTTCTTTTATTATTGGCTGTCTAATGGTGGCAAATTAAATTCAATCGGTTCAACCTGTCCAATATGTTGAAGTTTGGAATTCATCTCAATTCAACCCATTTAAAATTAGGTTAGATGAAAACGTGACTAAATTGGTCCTAGTTACTATTTGGGGCGGAGTGGAAGAAGGGGGGGGGGGGGTT
>DF360540.1:36595-47299 GCA_000787875.1 Solanum virginianum
ATCGAAAACTCTATTTTTCATAATTTTTCCTTAATTAATTTCTTGAAGTTTATTGCAATTTTCAATGTAAATAGATTAATCAACCCAATTTGAGGAATACTTTGTGGTCTAAACTTAAAATGGCCCAATATCAAGCTATTATGTTCATTAATTAGCCCATTAAATGCTCTAAACTCACTCTTAATCCTTTATGCATAACTTTTCTAATCCATGGGCACTAATTCTATTATTTTCATCAATTCCAACATTTTTTTCTTTTGGAATTTCAACATTTTGTTATCAACTTTAAAATACTTCTTTTTTTACTTGTCACTATTTCGCTTTTCGAAATTAACTTGACAAAATTTTAAAGTTAAATTGAAGCCGCTAAATCTGATATTTGAAATGCAAAATTTATATGGTTGAAAACTATACGAAAAATGCTATAAGTTGCAATCCTTCTCATATTAATATGATAAAAATACATCTTAAAATATTGGTCAAAGTTCATATAGTTTAATCTCGATAACCGAAATTGTAACAAGTAAAAGTGAACAGAGAGAGTATTAAATAATTAAAAAAGGGATCTTAACAATTTTAGCCAATTATCAAAAAGAATATTTACAGCTCATCTCTAGTTCACCCAAAAATTCTACACTAAGTCCAAATGATTAAAGGAATTTCCAATTATTAATGATAAAACGTGTGTGATTACAATTAACAAGTCTTAATCATGATTAAGACACATGATTTGATAAAAATTATACTTAAATTGGGGTTTCATTGTTATTAATTCCTCATGAACCATATAAATCAATTATAGAAAGTGGTTGAGAAATTGACAACGAATGCTCAACTTAACAAGACAAGAGCTACCCTCATGCCTTAGGAACTAACTAAGTAATAGTGTGCTAGGATTTGAAGTTTGATTTATAATATTTTTTCTAGATTTTTCTATTTAGATAGTTAAAATATTTTTTGAAGTTATTTTCTCAAAAGAAAATAAGTTAATAACGTAAAAATCAGAAAAATAATATCTCGTGTTCTGAAAGACATACCAATATTATTGCCATCACTCCCCACACTCAACGCTCTCAATCCAACCTCACCTCTGATCTGTCATCCCGCTCTAACCCACCCACCCCACCTTCACGCTCAATTTTTTTAACCTAAAAATATACAAATGTTATTAAGATGATATTCTTATTTACTTATTAAATATTTAAAAAATAATCAAAAAAATTGCTTATTAATATTTAAATAAATATTTTTCTCCATACAAAATAGACCCTTAGTAGGAAAAGGAAAAAGCTGTGGACCAATTATTGGAAAATGAGGTACATAATTGAAAGGTGGCTATATTTTCATAGGGTGGAAATTAATTTAAACCCCTATAAGACTTCCTATAAAATATACATATTGATAGATGACATTTCAACTACTTGTGAAAAAAAAAAAGATTTTAGAGAAGTCTCTTTAGAAAGGTGCAATTTGCATTAATTTCTTCATGAGCCTAAAAAAGCAACAATTTTTATACAAAATGTCAATATCTTGAATTCACTCTATACCTACCATTCCCATATGTATGTTTTTTTTTAACTCAATTATACATATCAATATCTAAATTGTAATCCAAAGTACCCATCTCATGTTATATAGGCATCAAAAGAGTGATCAAAATGTGTTCTTGACATGCTCATAATTAAGTAGCATCTCATTGCTGATTCATAGTGGCGGAGCCAGGATTTTTACTAAAGAGTTTCAAAATCTGAAGTAGTAGACATATAAACTAGTCGAAGGGGATTCGATATTCACTATATATATATATATTAAACATTATTTTAACCATATATAAATAGTATAGTTTTTTTGATAAAAGGGACCCCTTCCTCCGCCCCCCACCCCCCAAGGGTAACTCTGCCCTTGCTAATTGGCACATTATTGTTTTACTTTATGTCGCTTTGTTTCTTTATTCGCTTTCTTGAGCAAAAAAGACATATTTTTGTCTTAATAAATAATTAACTCTGATTTTACATTGTCATACATGATCGATAATTAATCATAAAAATGTCATTGTCGTATTTAAGAATGCTTTAGATTTTGAAAGAGATTCTTTTTTTCTTAAATTTTATTTCCAATCAATTGGTTTTGTATTAAATAAAACAAAAGACCCCAGGTCTTATATCGGCAAAAAATCATATCTTATGTACAAGAAATAAAATAATCTTTTTGTTCATTTTTTCTTTATTTATTATTCTGAAATAGCTTTTGCTCTATCATTTGTCTAGATATTTTAATTAAATTATTTAAATGATTCATTTTGACTGCAAAAAAGAAAAAGAAAAAAAAAACAAATATAAGTGGACCATGTTCCATTTGTTTTGCATGAAAGTTAGAGATTATTTAATAAAAATCACGTGATTAGCGCCTAGTACGTTGATTAATTAGAATAATATTATTTTGAAAAAAAATTATTGTAGAGGTCAAACCGTCCTAAATTAATTTCATACATAATATGTACACTACACGAAAAATATAAATTGTCAAATACTTATAGAAATTTGAGCTAGGTCTTACATTAAATTATTAGTCCTTTTATTTCGATTTATGCAAAAAAAAGTTCTTGTTAAGTATACCAAATGTGTAAACATAATATGTTCTCCCGCTACACCATCGTAACTCCAAATATTTGGATTCGTTACAATCGCCTTTGTGATACTCCAACCACGGCATACCTAGACAACAAAAAAAGAAGCATGCTCGAAATTGTGTGATATAAGTACCTGATGAAATACGCGAATAAAAGATCAGAATAAAATGATTTATAATTGAGTGATAAATTGATTGAATATGAAACGAAAAATGAAAGTTTTCCTTTAGAGTACTATCGATGGGACATTTATAATGCCTTGTCCAATGAAATAAAAGATCTTTCTTTTAAAAAAAGGACATTTACATAAACTATGAAACCGTACTCGAGCTTACATCAAGAAACTTGAATATTCGAATTGCGTAAAATCTTTTCCTTTCTTCAACAATCTTCCAACTTGATATATGACGTCTTTGAATTATAACAACTAATTTTAAGAGGAGATGTCCCATATCGGCAAAATATAGGATAAATATTATGTATATAAAATAATGAATTAGTTTATATACTCTGAGAATCCAAAAAATATAAATTAATGACTTTTGATAAATTTAATTTAATTTTTTTGCAAATTTAATTACTCTAAATTGTTAAAAAGGTCAACTCCAGACCCATGGTGTCACGTGTGTGATGTCACAAGATCAAGGACTTACATAAAATATAGTTTATTAACTCTAATTGAAAATTGAAAATTCTGAAAAAACTTGATTAGTTGAACCTGAAAATAAAGAAACTTGTCAACTTAAGTAAAATATTAGTTATTCTATAGTGTAATAGTATTTGATTTTGAATAAAATGTAATTTGTTAACTGTTCATTTGATTTGTCATTTTATTTTTAAGTAATTTTCTAATAAAGAATTTTTTTATCAAATCTTAACGGTTAAAACTGATAATGATCTATAGTTGATAAACTAATAACCGATAAATCAATAATTTAATCGTTCTATAATGATTTAACATATCTATAAACTGTAATCGATAAATCAAATCGAACCAATCCATATCGAGCTCGAAGTTATACATATTAAAATGTATAAATCTTTTACATATTTAGATCTAGTTTAATCAAAAGAACAACAGAAAATTAGTTTTTATAGACTACTATTTAATTATTTATTTCAATTGCCTTCCTTAGAAGTAATATATATCTGCATTTAATGTTTCAAAGAAATAATAATAATAACGTAGATGATTTTTTTTCTTTATATGAGGATCTAGTACTGTCTTGACTTCATAGAGGAATGTAAATTAATATAATTAAATAAAGAAAAATTTAAAGCTAAAGATCTATATATTGAATTGACAAGTAACTGGATTTAATCGCAAATTAGTAAAAAATTTATGCTATAAAATATGATTTTTCTATTCGTTTTCTATCAAATCAGCTTGTCGAACATGTTAAGAAATAATTTTCACTAAAATAACGAAAAACTTCTTAACTTTTTTCGAATAAAAATGTTACTATTTTTTTCATCAATTCAATTAAACTATTTGTAGAAATAGTAACTGAACATTATATCTTTCAGTGAGAAATTCAATGGATTTAGTAGTGTGAAAGTAATAACTTATATTATATCAGAATAAATTATCTGCATTATATTTCTATCTCACAAAAATAAAAATAAGATATCTGTCTATCTCACAAAAATAAAAATAAGATATGTGTGTATGTTAGGAATATTAACTTTCTTTAATTAAAGAGTAATTTTCACATATAATCACTCATAAATATCTTAATTATGCATTTTAGCTATAATTTAGATAATTACATTTCGTAACTATAGTTATAGCAGCATTTGCATAACTCGCAATACAATTCACAATTTTTGTATAGTGTTTGTATATTTCACTATACGATTCGTGCACAATATTTATATAATTCTCTATACACTTCGAAATATTTGTATATTTCGCTATACAATTTGATTCGCGCACAATTTTTATATAAAGCGAATTATATAAAATTCAAACTGTAATTACAACTAGATAATTATTACAAGTCATAATTAATTTAAATTATAATTATATTACTAATTAATTAATATATATTTATTTATCCGCGTAATTTTTTCTTTAACTAAATCAAGAAAAAGACAAAAACATGAGGGAGTAATTAAGGTTTGTTTCGGTGACTTCATCTCACAGCTGTGGGTCATGGTTTTCTTGATTGTTACAAAAAGATGAAAGTATATTTTTTTAAAAAAGTATATCTTTGGTTTTAAAATTTTCAACATTTTTTCTTAAAACATGCAATATAAATAATTAAATTACATCACAATAACTAATCAATATATAATTTTTTCATACATTTCTTCGTTCATGATTCGATATCTTGATATCATAACATAGATAAATCGTATCAATTCATTTCAAATTTGGTAATGATAATACTATAGAGAAGGTCTTAAAAAAATTAATAATACCCCTTATTTTTATTACTTTTTTAATATAAAAATGAGAATAAATGGAAAAATTAAAAGAACATTTTATTCCTATATAAATAAATACGCTTTCATATATTCTTAACCTAAAATTGTACTTAAATTTAATAATAAATAAATAAAAATAAAGTGAAAACAAGGAGAACAAAAACATCAAATTTTGTAGGTTAGATATTCTGAGAATATTTTGCAAGATAATTTATTATATGAATGAAATAAAATATTTTAGCATTTGTGCTAAGGTTCTTTATTCTTTTAAAATTAATTTAACTTTATGCTTGTGGATGATGTTGAAAATTGAGACCATTTTATTTTTATGTGCATCTTTTCCTACTTGTCAAACTTGTAATGTCATTTTAAAATCTTTATTAAAAAAAAATCCCAACATGTTCATTTTCCAAACAAATAAAAGGATTAAAATTTATTTTATTAAAAAAAAAAGAAGAAAAAAATTTAAATTTTGGTTAAAGAATTATAGAAGGAAAACAACATCTTATAACGTAAACTATTTTATTAAATTAAAATATTTTTGTCCAAAAGCCAGAAAAGGAACAATAAAATTCATGAACCTGCTAACATATTTATTTAATAGTGTTAGGTGAATACATACATATACATACATACCTCGACTATAAATGCCATATGGAAAATTATTATATAATAATTTTAAGAGATCATTTATTAATAATTTTATATATTTCAACTGCTAAGCATGATTCATAAATATGATACATTTTCCTTAACAACCATGATCTTGATGTATGGGCATGCACAATAAATTAATAATAAATTATACACAAATACCAAAAAATATCTCTAAATACAAAATT
Source organism: Solanum virginianum (assembly GCA_000787875.1). Taxonomy (NCBI): domain Eukaryota; kingdom Viridiplantae; phylum Streptophyta; class Magnoliopsida; order Solanales; family Solanaceae; genus Solanum; species Solanum virginianum. The sequence goes on from DF360540.1 coordinate 42,497, forward strand.
ATAATGACCTTTTTTTAAAAAAAAAAAAAGAAATAGTTACCTAACAAACTGAAAGGTAATATATGGATAACAACCTAGGCCGTCAGTGATATTGTCTACTTTAAGCCTAGATCTGCACGGTTTAAAGTGCGTTACAAGTAGGTAAGACCTGTTTACTTACATACCAGCATTTCTCATGTGTTTTTTCCAATGTAAGATTTGGCTAAACTTAGTTGAACTCTAGCCCACATCGACAAGACTGACACAAGAGTTCTCTCGTGTATTTTTTGTTGATGTGAGATTCGTCTAAACTCAGTTAAACTTTGCCCCACATCGACAAGGCTAACACATGAGCGGAACTAATATCATCTATAACGACTCAGCCCGTTAGTGATATTGTCTATTTTGGGCCTAGGCCCGCACAACTTGAAAACGCGTCACTCGTAGATAAGATTTGCTTACTTATATACCTAACATCTTTCTTATATTTTTGCCGATATAAAACTTATCATCATAAGTTAGATTGTTACAATATGAGTTCACGTAAACTCAATGACTTCTATTCATATTTTATATTTGTATTGAATATGAATATACATTAAAAAAAGTTATATGCAATTCATAAACTTTAAATTTTAAAATTATATTCCAATTAAATTAAAGAACCTCTTGAAATCATTATCCTCCCGGCCTTAAATTATTTGTTGTGATTTCTATTCATAGTAATAATTGTTCTAAGACTAAAGTAACTTTAATTATAGAGAGATGATGATATGTAAATAAAATAAGTATTTAATGAAAGAAATTATATATTAAAATATAAATATAAATAAAATAGTTAAAATCTCTATTAATTAATATTTATTAAAATGTATAAGAAAAAAATACAACAAATAATTTGGTTATGGGAATATTACATTTTTATGCCCTAATAAAGACTCCACTATGACTTGAAATCTTAATCACCATCAATAATCTTTATATTATAATTGTAATTAATTTTATTTATTTGTATTGGAGAATTTTATTTATAATAATTATTTTGATGACAAAATCTTATGTGAGACCAATTTTTTAAAATGTACTTTCCCACCAGCAATAATTAAGTATATGTTGGACGTTAAACCGCATGCATAACTCTTACAACTAATTTAATTATTTTCATTTAATAATATTAATTAAGATTTGGCAGTTAAGGATTTGTGTTATGAATATTGTGTTTAATTTGTGAAATAGTTGTAGTAGTTGAAGGATTAAAAATGTCAAACAGATTAGTGATGACATTTATGGTTTATTATTTTATTATCAACACTAATTTAATTTAAGTTAATTAACTTATGCTAAGTCCAACTCTTGAAAAGTAATTAAGAATGATCATATTATAAAATGGCTAATCTTAATAAGGAATTTTTGTATATAGTCACTCAACAATGTTTTAATTATATTCCATAACTATTGTTTGAGTAATTACATTTCGTAACTATAGTTATAACGACGTTGGTATAATTCACGCAACATTTGTATATGTTTATATAATTCACAGTTTTTGTATAGCATTTGTATATTTCATGATACAATTCGTTCACAACGTTTGTATAATTCACTATACAATTCATGGTATTTGTATATTTCGCTATACAATTTGATTCGGGTACAACTTTTGTATAATCGCGCATAATATTTGTATAAATCGCACGGATTATATAAAATTGAAACTATAATTATAGCTAGATATTTGTCGTAAGCTGTAATATAATTAATTAACTAGTATACATTTGATTATCCACATAAATTTTCTAAGTTTAATCATATATAGAGGTTGTTATGCGAACGTATATCATATGTTTATTGCTTTGACATAAATAAACAAATTTTATTTCAAAAAAGTTTTTAAAAACTTGCCACAGCTGCCATATATTTTAGTTAGTTTTTTATTAGAGCTAACTAATTTTTAAGGAATATAATTATTATAAAAATTAACTAAAGAGGATTTCTTCTCTAGGAGACTTAGAATTTTTTTTTAAAATTCAGAAAATTGCCATGTGTCCCTTACTTTTTACCAAAAAAAAGAAGATAAAATTTGTTTGAGGTCTTTTTAATTCTAAAACAAGAAATGTTTTCAGAGACAGGATCATCAAAGAGATCCTAAATAGGAAATTATTTTTCAAACATTTTTTTATAATAAGCTATTTTATTATTATTATTATTACTATCACTATTATTCTATATATACTCCATATATAGTTAGTATAATTATTTCATAAATAAAGACCATACATATAAATTTTGTTTTTATCTTTATGAATAGAGAAAATATTTTCGATAGACTCTCGGTTAAAAGAATATTTTCTAGAACAAGTTCGAAAAAAAATACTGACAGTAAAACTAGTGCAATTAAGATAACTAAAATAAATAAAACATTAAAGAATAAAATTATAATATATATTAATTTGGGAAATAAAAATATAAAAATGTTTATTTTTAAATATTTTTGTAGTCTAAATTAGGAAAGAGGGGAGAAAGAACCAAGTTGCATGGGGAATAGTAGAAAATGAATCTGATATAGCTGGAGCAAAGCTGTAAGAAAGTATATAGTATTATTTATGATGAGCAAAAGGAATTGAATGAATTATGAGTTGTCAGTGTCATATAAGTTTTTATTATAAATATATAAAAATAAATATTACATTATATTATATTAGTCTTCATTTGCTTTCGAGTGAAAGCAACTTTGGCTTTGCTTTAAAAAAAAAAAGAGTGAACTATCTGACTTGATTAGGGGTGTGTATCGGTTGATTTAGTTTGATTTTGTATGTTATTGATTCAGTTTATCAATTTTTTATTTTTAAATATGTTAAATAAATAAGAAATCAATAAAATAATTTTTATCGATTTTCTCAGCTCTCGTTAACAAGTTGTAAGATTCTTTGAGGGATCTTCAGCATTTCATATAATGGTAAGTCTACTCATCTCTTTTCTCAAACATATTGAATCTAAAGGGGATCGAAGTGAGCACTTTACTTGCTAGGGGATAAGATTTATTCATTTGTATTTATCTTGGCGTTATTAACCAAAATTCACAATATCAAGATTGGAGGTTGATGATGTTTAATATCCGAGCAATCCTCTTTTATCTAGTTTTATAGTGTTAAGTTTCATTTTTACCTAATTATCTCACAATGGAAAAGTTACCCCCATCTCGACAGAAAGTCACGGATCATAACATATTCTTTCACAATAATTACTACAATACTGCACCCATAGATTAAGGCATCAAGTGATCACGGTCATGAATATGAACAAATCATCTCAAATAATCACGATCTTAAATATGAACAAACCAACTCAAGTAACACTCTTTTATCTTATTTTTTGACATATCAAAAAGAAAAAAAATACAATACTTAAGTTAAATTTTCATTTACCTCACAAAGGAAAAGTCACCTCCCCCCCTTCCGCCCCCACTAAATAGAAGGTCACAGATCATAACACATTCTTAAACAACAAATCACTATAATACCACACCTATAGATCAAGACATCAAGTAATCACGATCCTGAATATGAATACATCATCTCAAGTAATATAATCATGATTTTGAATATTAACAAACTAGCTCAAGTTACACTCTTTTATCTTATTTTTTCGACGTATATCATAACCAGATCCCAAAAAAAAAAGTACGACACTTAAGTTAAATTTTCCCACCCTCCACCCCGACAGAAGGTCACAGATCATAACACATTCTTCCACAACAAATCACTATAATACCACACCTACAAATCAAGACATCAAGTGATCACAATCCTGAATATCAACAAATCATCGCAAATACGTGATTATGATCTTAAATATGAGCAAATTATCTCAAGTAACACCCCTTTATCTTATTTTTTCAATGTACGTACATCATAATCAGGTCAAAAAGAAAAAAAGTATGATACTTAAATTGCGATTACAAAACTAATATTAATTAATTATTTTAAAGAAGTTTCTTCAAGTGTGGGGAGAAGGTTCCTAAAAACAAGAAATTAATATTAGTCCTATTAATAGAAGGTATATAATTGGAGAATATATATCATAAGGGAGCAAAGCAACGCGTTATAAGGTGAACCACACAAATGATTAAAGCATCTGTGACCTTTAGAGCACAGCATTTGTATCTTCATTAAGGACCCCCATTGATCTCATACATATATATATTTTGGTACGAAATAATATCCACCATGAATGATGTTTTCTCAAAAAAAAATTTCGTTTCGTGTTTGATATCTGTATTTAAATTTTGACTAATTAAAATTTGTATCATAGGATAGAGAAAAATTAAGGCGTCTATTAGAAATTTATTAATAGAAAAAACATTAAGTTCATTATTGTGTTGTTATTGTCTTTATAGGTTATTATTTGTTTTCCACTCTAGTCATTTTGTTTCATGTCTAATATTTTCTGCTTTTTGGGATGATATCTTTTAGATGAGAGTCTTTCAGAAACAGTCTCTCTATCTCTACGAGATAATGGTAAAATCTACCTATATTTTACCCTCCCAAACCTAGATTGTGAAATTTCGCTGGGTATGTTGTTGTTGTTGGTATTATCAGAAATATTTATACATTATGTTGAAGTATATATAATTTTTATGTTTAAAATAAATTTTAGAATTCATATATATAAAGTTGGTTGGTTATTTTGTTTGAAGTTAAAATACAATCAATCAAGTATAATTGAATTTTCTTTTTCAGTACAAATCAAGTCAAACTAAATCAGCAAATGATTTTTTTCTCTTCGCTGATTCAATTTGTGATTTGATGCGATTTTTAGTTCGAT
>DF360540.1:47372-60831 GCA_000787875.1 Solanum virginianum
TGATGCGATTTTTAGTTCGATCTTCTTCATCCCCATTCTTAGTTGTTTGGTGTTTGACACTATACTATTGCTCGAAGTAAAAAATCGACACGAGAAGCCTATATTTTCTTATATCATCAATGATTATAGGCGAATGATAAGATTCAGTACTATTACAAAAAGAAAATTATCGATTAAAATTTCTTATTAGATATTCGTCAAAATATGACTAACTTTTTTTATATTCACAATTCAAATTTGAGATTTTAAATTTAACTAAAGGTGAATAATTTCTGATTTTTATTTTATTCAAGATGACACTAATCAATTGCCCAAACGAAAAATCAAATATGAGAATTTGATATTTCTTTTTTATTAAAAATTATAATGAAATAATAAATATCTCAAATTTATGTTTTTTTTAAAAAAATTATCTTTAATCAGGAAAAATTAAGATATATTAACGTGAATCTAGATGAGTCAAGTGATTTTATAGTAATAAAGAGTAAAATACTATTGCATGTAGTTAGTTCAAGTATCTATTTTCCAAAATTTTGTATTTACATCTAGACATTGACTTAATTCTAAAATTAATCACCACGTGACTAGAAATATAATTAGGTGGTACCACTTTCTAATTAAACATAGTGCTTAGTAGTATTAATTATAACACGCGTCAACTAAAATTAATATTCATCAACTCCATACTAATCATATTTTAATTAATTAAATTGCATTGATTAAGTCTTTAAATCTGAATAAAAATTAGGATTATAATTGACGTAGAGTTTACTTTACGAAAATAATCACAAATTAAGAACAAGAAGAAGAACGACGAGTGTTCTACTAAATCTCTCGAAGAAATGATTATCTAGGCGTAAAGTTAATATGACTTTTTCGTTTTATTTTCACTCGATATTCAGTGTATTAGAGTTAAAATAAATGCGATTTTTTGTATTTATAAGGTTATTTTCGAGAGAGATGCTTCCATGATTTTCTCTTTTTTTTTTAATTCCAATAGTTTCGAACATGAAAATCAAAATTTTTAATTAAGAATAAAAATATCTCGATTATCCCATGACTTAAAATTTCGTCAACTAACAAAAAAGTTAAAGTTATAACTTTCATTATTACCATATAATCATATATGTAGGTATTACTATATGATTATATGATGAACGAAAAAATGACAATTTATAATCTTTTATTTTATTATTCGATCACACCGCCAAAATGTTATAAATACAACATTAACAAAAAAAATAATAAAAAGTTCCTTAATTACTCAACTGTTTTTTTTATTTTTTTACCGTAGTTGTACCTAATCATAATAAATACTAATAATTAATAATCTAACAACAAATATGATAATAACACTCACACTTACACTCCACATTGAAGATAGAAAAATACAAAAATGGATATTTTTTTAACCTATTCAATACAAATTTATATTAAGACATTATATTATAACAACAAAATCTCAAAAAAATATATACATATTCAGTAAAGATAGATAAATCATTTCAATTAAACTCTCGACTCGAATATTTGAGTTAAAAAAAGGGAGATGAGACCAGAAAGAAGATGAATAGCTGTAAAAATACCAAAGTACTTGAGATGCAAGAAACGTATAAAGTTCATCCCTTTAATCAATAATAATTTCACCTATTAATCCAAAATTGTAAATTAATAATTAAAATATTAGCAACAAAAAAGGAAGAAAAAATACTACATTTTTCTTTTTTATTTTAATTAATGTTGCCATAAAAAACTCTCAAAACCAGTTGAAACCACATTTTCTAATCCTGTAAATTCCATATTAATATAATTTTCTTCACCAAAAAAATATTCACATGAATTTCCATAATTATCCCACCATTCTTCTGTCTCGAACAAACTCAGTACTTCTTGTGTTGATTCAACCGATTCATAGCTCGTTCCCAATCTCGGCAGCTCCACTATCTCCCCGAGCTCCTCCTGCTGTGCTGCTGCTGCCTCCGGAGGCAGCAGCAGCCTGGACTCCTCGTCCTCCCGTGAAAAGGACGAGGATATAATGCCCGAGGCCAATGACAACGACGAAGAGGATGACGTCATCGACGTATCTTCTGATGTTATCGTTGTTGATGGCTCAGGTAATAACAAGGAGGAGGAGGAGGAGGAGGAGGAAGAGGAGGAGTTTGGGTTCAGGTGATCCATGTGAGCGGCTTTTACGGCGGCAGCTTGGACGTCACGTGGAGAGCACGTGATGGGCCGGGGCAATAAATGAGCAAATTGAGGAAAATTCAGTATCGCTGAGGTACCTTTGATGGACATGGCGGCGACGTCATGAGCACGCGCCGCCATTTCCGCGGTAGCAAAGGTACCTAACCAAATCCGTGATTTCTTTTTCGGTTCACGGATTTCGGATACCCATTTCCCCCATGCCCTCATTCGTACGCCCACGAATGAGTTGCTCTTTGCATTACTGATATTTTCATCATTCTTCTTCTTGATCTTACAAATTGGAGATCCATTGTTGAAATCTTCATCTTCCTCTCCTCCTCCCCTGCATCTTTTGAGTCGATTTTTTGAATTGATTTGTGGGAGTGGATGAAGAACAACAGAAGAAGGAGAAGAAGAAGAAGAAGAGTTAGAGCTAGATTCAGTACTTTCAGAACAATTTGGTTGCTCTGTAGGCATTATTATCAAATATGAAAATGCCCCTTTTTTGCTACTCTGTTTTTGTAACTACAATATATAACTCTCAACTCTTCAACAAAATACTTGATGATGAGTAGCTCTAATTTCTGCAACTTTCAACAAAGTGAATGACACTATAGAGATGTTGAAAACTTGTTGTAGATTTAGTGAAGAAGAATAGAGAGTTGATCAAAGAGAGAGAAGAACAATTGAGTTTTATTCTTTGTTAAAGGTAGCTAGTTTATATATAGTAAGACTTGTAATAAAAAGGAGAGTTTTCTCTTTCTCGGAACTATGAAGGTGAAGATCTCTATGTTTCATATTAATTGAATTTATAATTTAATAAATATATATTAAAAAAATTATTTGAATATAAAATTTTAATCATATTTTTTATTATTATTATTTATATAATAATAAATATGTAGTATAATTTATTTCCTATAAAATATAAAACTTTAATAAATAAAAAGGGTAAATATAAAAAGGTTTCAAACATTCATCTTGAAAAAAATTTCATAAATTCAATTAATTTGAGACAGAGGAAGTATTTTTTTAAAATAGTTATTTATTTATTTATTTTAAATAATTAATTTTCTTTATGATTTTTGAAAATGAAATTAGATGGAGGGAGTATAATGTAATATTAGAAACAAGTGTGAATGTATCATGTATGTTGTGCTCACTCATTAATATTTCAGAATAAAATTTTAAACTATTTTCATTTATGCTAATTTATACAACAATAAAATGTTAACATATGCGTTATGATCTATTTTAAGAAAAATGAAATTTAAGTCAAGTATATTGATGATAAAATGTGAAATTCTTTTTTCACTCTACAGCACATAGTATTGATACTATTCCACGTACAATTTTGTCAATATAGTTGGTCAATGTACACATTGTAAATACATGTATCAATTGGTCAAATATATATATACACACACATCACAAAAATAAAATCGAAAATCGAGGGCAAAATTGATGGATTTGACTAAATCAGAAAATGATGAGCTGGATAAAAAAAATTGATGTAATTTGATTATACCCTCAAATACATTTTACAACTACAAGCGTCCGTTGATTTTCTTAAAATTTATTAATTTTGTCTAAAAGAACCATTAAACAAAGATTAAATTTAATACATGTGTAAATACAATATATTTTGCTAAATTTTAAAAATCTAAAATAAAAATCTCACTATATTTATAAAAAAAATTACAAATAGCCTTATTTTTTAAAATTTCCCTAATTTTTATTAAAATTTGGATTCCAACCTCTTTTTTCCATACTTCAATTTATATTAAATAAATTTAAAATTAATTAAATTAATAAATTAATAAATTAAATAACCAATGGTCAAACAAAAAGATCCAAGTGAGGGGAGACAAGGAAAGGCCTTTCAACCGACCGAAAGCCTTAACCCATCAAAACCTTAATTACGGAGCACACAACCAGAGAAAAAATTATTAATTAATTAATTGTCTATTTAATCAATAATATTAATTAAATTCAGACACACTTGCAAAAGGGAAACAGACTTAAATGACAAGCATTAATTAAAACACAAGGAGGGGGGTGGGGTAGGACAATGAATGAAGCCAGAATTTTAATTAAAGGAATTTTAAAATTTGAAAAAATAAATATATTAACTAGTTGAGGGGGTTCGACATTTGCTATATATACATAAAAGATAATTTTAATTATATATAAATAATATAATTTTTCATTGAAAGATAAACCTCCTGAATTAAAGGTGGCTCCGCCAATGGGGATTGGGAGGGGGGGGGGGGGTTTTTTTTTAAACATTTAAGTGTGAACAAAAATTGATTATTAGAATAATAATTTAGAAGACTAAGGTGTACTTAGAAGTGTAAGAGAAGATTAAGCCTAGATTTAACCGTCTAAAAAGGTCAAAGCCGTTTTTCTAAGTGATACTTTTCTCTTCACTAATCATAGGATTAAGGAAGGATTTTTCTTAAAAAAAGTTCTTTTTAAAATAATCTTGTTTTCTTTTTGTTTGGTTTTCCACTCTGTAAGTATACTCGTATTCAAGTCTACGACAATATATTCAGTGAAATTTTATAAGTAGGGTCTGAGGAGGGTAAAATATACACAGATCTTACCACTACCTTATAGAGATACAGAGTTTATTGTTGAAAGACCCTCAACTCAAATATATCAGTCTCAAAAATAGAAAAACACTAGATAAAAAAACGATCATAGTGGAAAGCAGTTGGAATCTCATAAATACAATATTAGACTTGAAACTCTTATTGAAGTCTGAATAACTTAAATCGTGATGAAAATTATTATTTTGAGGAGTAAATTATTTTTTTATCAAAGGCAATTTTCATATCAATGTTTGACTCGATTCTGTGATTCATCTCTAATTAAAAATAAATAATAATGAAATTGTATCATTCTTTTTGAAATAGCATAATACATACTATTTCCTCTATTCACTTTAATTTGTTCACTTCAAATTTTACACGTTCTTAAAAAATAATGTTTAATATAAGTATTTTGGCACAATACTCATATCAATTAATATATAGTCTTTTTAGTAATTTGAAAATTTTAATTAATTAATAAAATCATTTTCTTTAATTTAAAAATGATAAATAAAAATTTATTTATAAATTATTGAACAAGGAAAAAACAACTAATAGATTCTTTTTTTTTTTTTGGATGGTTTGATGGAAATTGGAAAAAGAACATAAAATATTTACCTTACTTGGTAAAAGAAATGGTCGGGGGGAAGTCAAAGGTTGTCTTATAGATCTCTTTGTCAGCTTTTTTAGTAGCTATGGCATGTGAAAGAATGAGATACTATTTTTAGCTATTCACTCCAAAATAAAATATTAACATATTTTATGTGCTTTAATATCTACAAATAGACATTTTTACTATCACCAATTTGAGCAATAATAACAATAACTATTTAATATAATTTTACACACACACACATATATATATCATCAATCAGCTCATTTAAAAAATGCATGGTAGAAAACATAATTTCATTGATACATTAATTTTTTTTCTTCAATTTATCCGTGTGAGAATATTATTATTTTTTCTTGCTAATTAAATAAAAATAGTCATTGAGCATTTTTGAGTGAAAAAAATAGTGATTTGTTATAATAGTGCATTAATTTCTCATATATTTTCCTCCGTTCATTTTTACTTGTCTACTAATTATTTTGGTATATCTAACAATACCGGTTCACTTTATGAAATCAAGAAATACTTTTATACTTAGTTCCTAATTTATCCTTATCATTAATTATAATCATTTTTCTATTATATTTTTTGAGACATTGTATTTATTATATTCAAAAGATGATTTGGTAAAATTACTCTTATCATTTATTACTTCTTAATTTATATGCCAAGTCAATGAGGGATATCTTATAGTGTATAATATTTTTATAGTGATATTGTATATAGGCTATAACTTATATACTCAAGAAAAAAATATACAAAAAAGTGTTGGCAAGTCTCATCAATGATTCTTCCTCTATCCCTATTTATATGAAGCTATTAGATTTATCATCATGATGGTCAAATAATTTTTAATATTATTTTTTTTCAGATATTTTTCTTATAAATATACTTGATCTCTAGCTATAATATACTTTTGAATAGCTACATACATGACTTTAATTTCAAAATTTTTGATTCAAAATTTAATGCATTAATTGACCCTCATGTTTTGAAAGATGACACCTATTTTTGGTACTAAGAATAAATTTGTTATTAAATTTTAAAACATAAATAGCAATAAAAATCAAACAAAGAGGTCTAAGAGACATTCTTTAACTACATGGTACATATTTAGAGTAGCAAAATGAACTCAAATTCGTTCAATTCATTCAATTTTTTTTTTGATTTTTTCAAAATTGGGGTCATGATTTATTTGTTGAGATAGATTTAACAGGTTAAATCCCAAAATAATTCATGAAACAAAGTTTGGACCCATGAATCGTGGTACGTACATATAGACTCCTTATATAATTCGAACAATTTTATAATTTATGATTGCAAGCACTTTAAAGTTTTTTGAAGTTGTACATTATGTAGGAGGATAATGTCATGCCTTGAGTTTATACCCTGGATGTGGTTGACACTAGAAGATCATTTTTGACCCTAAGTGAACGATTTGACCTATATAACTTACTCAGCGAAATACTTAAGCATCACCAATGAACTAGAGTGGCAAAACGAAACATGTATCTCAAGTTTTATAGCACAATCATGAAGACTCACTGTACAAAGATATGCAAAACTGAAATCAATACTTTAGAAGTAACTCAAGGAAATAACTAAATACTGCTATAAGTGAAGTCTGAGGAGGGTAAAATATACGTAAACCTTATAACTACTAGGTATCGAGATAGGCCTACGACTACGTCAACTGAAATAAATACAAAAGAAATAAAGACTCTCGAACTCCTCTGAATGTAAGAGGTTTCACCAACTGCTGATGAAAAACTGTCATACTAAACGTCTGCTATTATGAGCAGCTAAATCTGCATCATAAAATGATGCAGTGCTGAAGGGTGTTAGTAAATGGAATATATGGGTATGCAAAATGAAAAAAAAAAAAAAAAGAACTCATATTAGGATACTTAACTTCAAAGACTCAACTTAGTATAGCTCAGTCATGAAAGCATGAAAAAAATATTGTTTTAATGCATTAATAAAAGCAACTCAACGTATGAAAAACATAATAATCAAGCTGCTCCACGCTGAAAAGAATAGCTCAACTCAACTAGGAATACACATAATAAGAGAAAACACATTGATAAAGAAATAATACCACTCGATGTATAAAATATAAAGCTTTATTTCTTGAGAGTTTTTCTGTCTGACAACTACAATTATGAGCTTGATAATGATACAACGTTTTACCCATGTTGCTAAAGCCATTTCATATCTTGCCAGAGTAAGGAGACAAACTTAACTTATAGATTCATTTACTAGGCCTTTTCAGAGGCAAATAAAAAGCTGTATAAATATTGGTATGATCCTGTTCTATGTCGAACTACTTCGTTTATGGGGTTGGAGTTATCTGAACTTGTACTCAAATTGATGCTCAATATAATCCCAAAATCATTTACTATGCCCAACTCAATGTTTAATATATTATCTCTTCTAAGTTTAAGGTAATTATTCAAACTAGTCAGTTTCCTGTACCTTTCTTAAAACTCTTCTTTAAAAAACCTTGTTTAAAATTCTTCTAATTTTTTTTTTTAAAAATCAATTCAAGCAATTATATGGTTAAAGGACTTCTTACTCAAATCAAAGGAATACATGGAAATAATTAATATAAGACACTTCTAGAGTTCAAAATTTCAAAACTTAACTCGACAAAGTATGATTATATATATATACTCTACTAGGTAAGAAATCACAACACACAACTCAAAAACTTTTACTTTATGGGAATTGAGACACAATTCACAACTTGACTTAACTAAAGAAATTTCGTAGGGCACGACGCGGACTTGTTCCGTACCAATTTATTTTTTTTAGAACATAAATCTCATGTAAAGAATGTATTTAATGAATAATTGATAAATCGCATTCGAGGAATGCATTTTACGAATAATTGACAAATTACAATTGAGAAATGCAACTTATGTGCCAAGTCTACGATGAGGACTTGGCGTGCACTCTTCTGTTTTGCAAATCTTTTTTAAAAGTTTCACACATAAAATTTTCTATCCAGGTCTACGACGACGTAGATCTAGTTCACCTTAGCATAGTTTTCAAATATTCTCTCTTGATGTTCGATCTTAACTAAAATAACTAAAGGGTGTTACAAATAATTTTTTTTATTAATTACTTTAAAGTGGTTAAATCATTCAATTAATCGTACATCAATTTTTCAACTAATAATTAGTCAATATAACAGCACATACATACAAAAGAGAAAAATGTGCGATTAAATGTGAAACATGCTTGGAAATAATAGGCAATTATTGAGGCTAATTTGACTTGATTCTGAACAAGGGCTAATTCATGATTTAAAATTTATAAATATAAATAAAAGATTTTATTAAAAAATAAATTCATTTTTCGTAACACAAACACTAATATGTTTAAAGATAACAACAAATTGTGAAAATTCATTGATATTTCATTACTATATAGAATTAGCAATCAATTTTACTTTAATAACAAAATTTATTTGTCACTAATTTTTTTTTAAAAATTATTGAGATATTTGTGCATACAACAACAATAACATACTCAGTAATTCTATAAGTGAAGTCTGAGGAGGGTAAAATATACGTAAACCTTATAACTATCTCACAGAGATAAAAATATTATTTTCAAAAGATCTTTATCTCAAAAATATCAAACCCAGATAAGATATTCGTGCATGCATGTATTTATTTATTTTATTTTAAAGAAAGTAAATAATAATGAGCAAGAAGGTTATTACACTGGCCCCTACGTTATTGTTTTTCAAGTGCTAATTTTAGACATAACAATCACAAGTGCACGTGGATAACATGTGCACTCAGAATACATTGAATGTCTTTGTTTCCTATGAACACATCAAGAAAAAAAAATTGGTTGCTTTTGATTCTAGTAATGACTTGTGCCTCTTTTAACATTTTTTTATTTAAAGGAGCGGTAAGTATTTTTTTATTCTTAATAAGAAATTTTAGATTTGAGTTTCTCCAGGTAAAAATATTTTGGTGTGAATGCGAATTTAGTCGGATTTTAATGTGAATATCAAACATTGTTTGATTTGTTTATTGATTTATTATAGGGCATATATCAGTGTAAGGTTCACCGATTGGAATATGATTTTCTTCCATTATACTTATTTTCATTTTATTTAGTTAGTAAAACCAAAGTTTTCTTAAAGGTTTTTGCAAAATTTTTCACTTTTTAATTTTGACTAATTTGAATTTATAAAATATAAAACGAATAAAATTCACGGGACCAAATTTCAAGTCACATATTTAATCAAATTCTACTGTATAGTCATAGAGTTCATCCATAAAATCTAAATTTTCATGATATTACCTAGTTATTTTAAAAAATTAAAATTTAAAAAGTAGCCAATAAACAACAATAACAATAACAATATATCCAGTAGAATCTCAAAAAGGAAAAAAGGCAGTCGGTAAACATTATTTCTATATGTAAGACCCATTACGGATTAAAAAAAAAGATTATACAATCAAATTATTTATAAGGTAATTATCCATAAATTTTATAAGATAATATTAATTAATAATGTGATAAAACTAACAAATATATACCTACTTTCCGATAATAAATAAATAAATCTACATATATTGTTTAATATTAATTATATTATTAGTATAGTATATATAACTTAAATTATATAATATTATATAATATTATTTTATGAGATAACGGTATTTTTAATATACCAAAATGTGAACTTTATGACCAGTATATTTTTCCCATAGAAATTGCTTATTCTAATTAAATTTTATATGTAGGGAGGAGTAAATATATGATTCTTTTTTCTTTTAACTGACACTTTGCATATGAAATTAATGAGATCAATAAATTTTAGTGGATGGGTTCCCATTAGGATTTATGTTATATAATACTAATTAATTAGTTGTGAAATTATTTGTATATATATTATTAGTGAATTTTAATCTGTAATAAAAAAATTAATTATCATATTTATACTATGCAGTTTCTCAACAATTATCAATATATTTAGCTTTAATTAATTAGTAAATTATTTGATTGTGAAAAAATAAGTGAATTTTCTTTACTTATTATATTATGTACGATAATTAAAAAAAATATTTTAAAAATATCTAGATATGAACTGTATAAATATTTTTTCTAATCTAAATAAAGAAATTAATACGAAAATAATGAGTTTTTTTTTCCTTTCAAAAAGTTGCACTTGTCTTTTACTTAATGTGCATGATTTGAAATGCCACTTTTTTTTTTTCAATAACAAATAAATATCTTAATATAGGATTAATTTTTTTATTGAAATGATCACATTTAATTTAGAAATATCGCCTTAAAAGATATACAAAATTTTTCATTACTGTCTATTTCATTTTTCCATATGAAGTATTAAACAAATGAATTGCACATGCATTATTAATTTCCAACAAGTTCGATGAATCTTAACTTTGTATTTATTGTTTTATTTATTGTTCTTATGTATGTCTATTCACTAAAATACTTCTTGTTTAGTCATTTAAAGAAAATTTTAATTAAAAATACTTCTATATATTTTCATTAATTAATTGCTTTTGTCATCAATATTGTCGTTCATGATATGAAGATTCTTAAGGCCTCTAAAATATATTTAGAATTAATTAGGCATATAAGTAAAAATATACTAGTTAATTAGGTAAAAAAAATTATCATTTATTAATCATAATTACACGATCCATGTCCAGATTTTGTATAATGGAGCTTCCAATTGTATATAATTCAGAATCTGTATATGCTTACCCTAGCTTGTATATAATTATCAGGTCGATATATTTGATTTGTATAAATTCTAAAAAATTTCTAAATGTATAAATAGAAAACTTATATATACTTCCCGTGTTTGTATATTAATACCAAATTATACAAACAAAAATACCCCTAGAAAATGAAACTATAGCTACAGCGTGCAATAAGATAAACTGTAGCTAAAAAAGCATAATTAACATACTTATAGTAGCTATTTGCGAAATTTCTTGTAATATTTATCTTTAAAATGAGCCTAAAATTATTACCAACAACATCAAACATATAACAATCTCACATTGCTATAGTTCAAAAATGAAAAAATACAAGTTAAATATCTTTTATAAGAGTTTACAATTAAAGTAAAATTCAAATTAAACTTTGAGGATAGAGATTACTTTATATTTCTAAAGAGTAGTAATTATTAAAAAAGAATATTCCCTTCATGTTTAAAACTTATGGTGTACATACATATTCACCTAATTGGAATTATATAAGTGGACATAAAATATTCTTAGGAAAAAGGCATTTGTATTACACATGCATTATTGATTTCCAACAAGTTCCACGAATATAAACTTTGTGTTAATTATTTTATCATGTTTAGTCATTTAAAGCAAGTTTTATTTACTAGTACTCTTCACATATGTAACATTCATTTGTGCTTATGTGAAAATTGAAAATGAAGTTACTAATAAGTAATTGATGGCTGGTGTACTATATGATAGGGAAAACACATTAGCTTTAAAGACTAATGTAATTTGTTGGTAATATGATTATGTATAGTGTCTCAACCTCAATATATATTTATCAAAATATTAAGATTTAGATATCTGAATTTAAATATTAAAATTTGACCTAAATAATTAAGATTGTTTAAAAAAATTATATGACGATTGATAGTGATGATTGCTATTAACGATAGTTCTGGTGCCAATTGGAGCTAGTGTTATTGTGAGTAGAAAATATTAATGATGGTGGCTGACAGTAGTGGTGGTAACTAATAATTATGGTAAACGATGACAATTGACAATATACAATGATGATTGTGATTGTCAACAGTAATATATGATTATTATGGTAATGATGATTGATGTAAATGGTGATTAGTGATGGCGATAACTGATTATAGTATTGAAAATAATGGTATTTGTGGTTGTAATGATGGTCGTGAGTGATAAGGCAATTGTAGTTCATATAACATAAAAAAACAAACGCTCAAACGCATGTAATACATGAATAACTTAATACACCATGTATGGTCTTATCTAGTACCTACGATATCTAGGGATTTACTAATACTAGGTTTAGTAATACTTGAATAACACAACAAAATGATTGAAATGCTCCTCAATTTCTTTATACAGTTTTTAGAATTGGTGAAGAAATACGATTCAAACCTAAATAATATCCAAATATAATATATGAGATATGAACAATGAAGATTAAGACTGGAAAAAGAAATCGAGAGGCGAACACACGACCCAAAAGCAAGCTCAAAGATGAGCCAAATGTCACGGCCTTAGAGCTTTCGCTAAGAGTACGTGCGGCACTAGGTCGTTTGGACGGAAAATACTCAAACGCTAGTAAGCCTTTTTGCCTAGGATTCGAGGAAAGGAACGGAATGCAAGCAAATAGAGAAGAAAAATAACTTCTATTAATGTTCAAGTGTGTACAAGAGTGCTCCTTGAGCTTACAATGCCTCTCTATACATGAACAAGTAAAGAAAATTACAAGTGGAAGTGTGTATATATACACACGGGTCCTAAACTAGCCGTTATGGCCGTTGGTGGACTAGCCGTTGGAACTAGCCGTTGGGACAGCTGGCCGGGTGCTGGCATGTTACCGTTGGAGACAGCTGGCATCCGGCTGGCATTTGACCGTTGGGGCTGTCTGCGTGCTTGCCGGCCTGTCTGCGCGCAGGCGCCGCTGCGGAAGTCAGGTTTATTCAAGGTG
This sequence comes from Solanum virginianum, assembly GCA_000787875.1. Classification (NCBI taxonomy): domain Eukaryota; kingdom Viridiplantae; phylum Streptophyta; class Magnoliopsida; order Solanales; family Solanaceae; genus Solanum; species Solanum virginianum. Next base: position 60,483 of record DF360540.1, read on the forward strand.
AGGATTTTCAACAATGAACACAATTACTCAGGCAATGAGAAGTTGAACTCAAAATGTTAGTGTAATAGTGGTGTCCTTGGAAGCATGTTGCTTCCTAAATATAGCGGGCATGGCTTTGGGCAAATGACCCTTGACGGGGAATGCCTCATAGTCGATGATGTCCTCGATCTCCTTGTCGGCTGCGGCAGTGACGTTGATGGGCGGCCTGGTCGGTTGTCCTCGACGCGGGTCCTCAGCGTCCTTGTGATAGGGCTTGAGGACACTTGCGTGGAAAACCGGGTGGATCTTCAAGTGCGGCGGAAGTTCTAGGCGGTACAAAATCTTGCCAACCTTGGCTTGAATCCGGAAC
>DF360539.1:1754-25536 GCA_000787875.1 Solanum virginianum
CAACCTTGAGCAAAGAGTTTTTCCATATCAAATCCTTGCGTAGTTATTTCTTGCTGTTTACTTTCTTCTAGTTTCTGCTTATATTGTTCTGAGGGACCAGCTCCCTTACTGGGTAGACGCATATTAACTCAGCAAGTGGTATCAGAGTAGGGATCTCTCTAAGGTTGACACCTAGAGATTTTCTAGTGAATATGGATGCTCCACTCAGCTTAGAAGAGGGATAATTATCTACGAGGCCACCAAGATTTAATGGCAAGTTTTATGAGTGGTGGAAAGGTCATATGCACGACTTTCTCATGGCAGAAGATAGTGAACTATGAGACACCATTCTTGATGGACCATGTATTCCTCTAACTGAAGTGAAGGAAGGAGAAACACTAAGCAGGTTCTTAAGACCCGGCGGTAATACTCAGATGCTGATAGAAATAAGATTGAGAAAAATACAAGGCAAAAAAACATATCGTGTGTGGGATCGGAGCTGAGGAGTATAACAGAATTTCAGCTTGTGAATCAGCTAAAGAGATTTAGAATTGTCTAAGGAATGCTCATGATGATACTTAGCAGGTAAGGGAGTCTAAAGTAGACATGATGACTTCTCAGTATGAAGATTTTAATATGATGGAAGGTGAATCCATACATGGCATGGAGACCAGGTTCTCAACTATAACAAATGAGCTAAAATGCTTGTGAAAACCTGTTAGTCAAAGCAAACAGGTCAGAAAGATTCTCAGAGTGCTTCCCAATTCTTAGGAAAGCAAAATTGATGCTATCACAGAGTTAAAGAATCTGAAGACTTTGACCATGGATGTACTCATTGGCATACTTTAAACTCATGAACTGAATAAGAAACATTCTACAACTAAGAGAGAACGAAAGAAGGATAAGACTTTCGCACTGAAAACTATTCACAATGATGATGAAGTTAATGGTGTAGATATGACATATCTCACCAAAAGATTCAAGAAGATTATCAGAAAAAATCCTAGTTTTACAAGGAAAGGTAATGCAAGAAGGTCACAGGGTAATGCTGAGTTGTGTTTTGGATGTGGAAAACCAGGAAACTATGTCAAAAGGTGTCCCTTTAGAAGGTTGAGGGTGTCAAAATTTGTGAAAGATCGAAGGAAGAACTAGGTTCTAGAAAAATTCAGGAAGAAGGTTGCAGCTGATCAGATTGTGATGAAGGCTCTAGGGTGTGAGGTAACTCCTCTAGTGATTTTGATAATGAAGAACAACTTGAGGAGTCCTCCATGCCTATTGTAAATGATGATGATGAAATCTTTGACATCTTGTTTGCTTTCATTGCTCAATCAGATGATGAGGAAAAAGAGGAGGAATAGGTAATACTAGTAGACTTAAAAGAGAACTTTGATCTTTACTCTACCAAAAAGTTGAAAGAAGCTTGCAATGTGTTCTTTTTTACTCCATTTGTGAATTAACTGCTGAAAAAGACCTGTTAAACAATACTGTGGATATGTCACATCATGGAAAAATATTCTGACTAGTCAATTATCTGATCTGGAGGTTAAGGTTGTGGCTCTTGAAACTGAAAAAAATGAATTGGTGAAACTGATGGAGAATGACGCTAAGTCTGATATTAAGTTAAAAGCTAAAATAAGTGAAAATGAACTTGCTTTAGAAGAGAAACTAAAGGAGGCTAAGTTAAAGTTGAATCTAGCCTTAGAAAAAAATGTTGTGATGGAGACTGACCGCTAAAGTTTAAGGAGGAGCTGAACAAGTCCATGAAGTGGACTGCATCTTCAAAACTGTTGGGTAATATGTCCAGTAACTGGGATCATGAAAAATGAGGTATAGGATTTTTCAATAAGATTGGTCCCCCATATAATCCCTACAGTAAATATGTCTCTATTATTGATAATTTGTTGTTTCTATATTATGGCAGAAATGGTCATCTGAAGGGCAACTGTGAAGTTCTTAAGTGAACTCTGAAAAGGCAATAGTCTGATTACTCAGGAAATAAAATGGTAAATGAAGGACCCGGTCCTAAGTCAAAACTGAGCAACAGACCTTTGCCTAATTAGACCAAAAAATTGTGATTAAGCCTCTATCTCATTATTAGGAACTCAGAGTAAAGTGGGTTTCCAAAACTAAAAGTGATCACATGAAGGAACAATCTGAAGGAAGCAATCAATGCTAGTTTATGGACAGCGGATGCTCAAAGCACATGACTGGAAGGACTAAAAACTTCCTTTCTTTAAAAGAAATTAAAGGTGGCAGTGCATCATTTGGTGATGGTAAGAAGGGGTACATCATGGACATAGGAAAGATTGGTAAGTGCTTTGAGAAAACTATTGAAGATGTGTACTATATTGAAGGATTGAAGTATAGTCTTCTTAGTGTTTCTCAAATCTATGACAAAGGTAATGAGGTTAAGTTCCTATCAGACAAGTGCACTGTTACAAACTTGTCTACTGATAAAGTGATCCTCACAGCAAAAAAAAGCAGAAACATGTATGTAGTAGATCTTAGAACTACAAAGGAAGGCAATCTCACAAGTCTCAAGGTCCAAGATGATTCAAGTGACTTGTGGCATAGGAGACTTGGTCATGTCAGCCCTTCTCTACTGAACAAGCTAGCTTCCAAGGACCTGGTTCATGGTTTGTCGAAGATGAATTTCAGTAATTTTTAAGTGTATTACATGTGCTAAAGGAAAGCAAGCAAAAAGCGCCTTCAAATCTAAAAATGAGATAAGTACCACTAGACCTATTAAGCTTATTCATGTTGATCTCTGTGGTCATGTGAAGGTTCAAAGTCATGGTGGGAAGAGATACATTATGGTAGTGGCAGATGACTACTCAAGATATACTTAGATAAGGTTCCTGAGATAAAAGATGAAGCTGCTGAGTTGTTGATCAACCTCATCAAATAAGTTCAAAATCAATTTGGAAGCAAAGTTGCAGGGATTAGGTTTGATCATGGTACTGAGTTTGAAAATTCAAAACTGAATGGTTTTTGTAAAGATCATGGAATCCATAACAATTTTTTGGCTCCTAGAATGCCCTAGCAAAATAGAGTTGTAGAGAGGAAAAATAGAACACCGGTGAAAATTAGAAGGACCATGCTGATTGAGTTTGGATTAGCCAAGAACTTTTGGGCTAAAGTTGTCAACATTGCATGTTATGTAACAAACAGGTGTCTGATCAGGTCTGTTAAGAATAAGACTCCCTATGAAATCTTGTTTGGTAACCCAACATCAGTCACCTGAAGGCCTTTGGATGCAAATGTTTTGTTCTCATAAATGGGAAGGAGGAAGTTGGAAAATTTAATTCAAAAAGTGATGAGGGTGTTTTTGTTGGATACTCTACAAATAGCAAGGCTTATAGAATATTTAACAAAAGAACTCTTTGTATCGAAGAAAGTGTGCATGTTATCCTTGATGAGTCTAGTAATATGAAAAATCTCAGTAATTTAGATGACTCAGACCTAGATAAGGCCTTCCAACTTCAAAAGGACAACCTGATAAATGATCCATCAATGGATGCTACTATACAAAATGAGGATAGAACAAATGAATGTGATGCTAATGGAGAATCTTCAGAAGGACCTGGTACTTTTTCAAGAGACACAGAGGTAGATAGTGTTGATCATGATGAAATGCCTGACACTGTGCCACAAAAAGAAAGAAATGACCTTGATGCCCTAAGGAATTAGGATTAATCTGTAACAAGGACCTCCAGGTGGAAACATCAATCATCTTATCTTATCAACAATCTAGTCACTCCTTTGGACTTTAGAATCCAAACCAGGTCAAAAACTAGAAACCTGATGTCCTAAAGTGCCTTTTTATCCTCCATTGAACAAAAGAATATTAAAGAAGCTCTCAAGGATGCTGACTGGGTAAATTCCATGTAGGAAGAATTGCTTCAGTTTGAGAGAAGCAAAGTGTGGCATCTGATTCCTAGACCTTCAGATAGAACTGTAATAGGAACCAGATGTGTGTTCAAGAACAAGTTAGATGAAAATGGTACAATCACAAGGAATAAGTCTAGATTAGTGGTACATGGTTTCAATCGGGAAAAAGGGATTGATTAAGATGAGACTTATGCTCTAGTGGCTAGAATGGAGGCTATCAGAATATTGATTATGTTTGCCACTTACATGGATTTTAAGTTGTTCCAAATGGATGTAAAGAGTGCATTCCTGAACAGTTACCTTAAAGAAAAAGTCTTTGTGAAGAAACTTCTTGGGTTTGAAAATGTTGGATTTCTAGATCATGTCATGAAATTAGACAAGGCACTGTATAGGCTGAAACAGGCTTCAAGGGCCTGGTATAAAAAGTTGTCTAGATTTCTGTTCAATGATGGATACAAAAGAGGTAAAATTGACAACACTTTGTTTCTAAAGACTAGAGGAAAGAATCTACTTATTGTGCAAGTGTATATTGATGATATCATCTTTGGTGCTACCACAAACTCTCTTTGTCAAGAGTTTGGGGATATGATGTGCAGTGAGTTTGAAATGAGTATGATGAGTGAGCTTAGCTTCTTTCTTGGGATGCAGATAAACAAACCCCTAGTGGTACCTTTATTAGTCAAGAAAAATATATCAGGGACCTGCTTAAGAAGCATCAACTGATGGATGCAAAGCCTATTGATACTCCAATAGGGATAAGTTCTAAGCTGGATGTTGATGGATCTGGTACTATAGTGAATGTGATTATGTATAGAGGGATCATTGGTTCACTGTTTTGCTTGACTGGTAGCAAACCTGATATAGTTTTCAGTGTTGGCATGTATGCTAGGTTCCAATCTTGTCCAAAAGAATCACACTTAAAGGCTGCAAAGAGGATATTTTGATATCTCAAAGGTTCTAAATGCTTAGACCTGTACTACCCTATTGGGGATTGTTTTGATCTTGAGGGATATGTTGATGCTGACTTTGCAGGGTACTTAGTTGACTATAAAAACACATCTAGTATGGCTCATTTTTTGAATTCTTCACTGATTTCCCAAGGGACCAAGAAACAAAATTCAGTTGCATTATCCACTGTTGAGGCTGAATTTGTAGCTGCTTCAGTTTATTGTTCACAATTATTATGGATCAAACAACAACTTGAAGATTTTGGAATACTAACAGACACAATTCCCTCAATATGTTACAATACCTATGCTTTGAACATGGCTAAGAACCCTGTTCATTACAAAAGAACAAAGCACATTGATGTGTGACATCATTTTCTTAGGGGCCAGGTTGAAAAGAGGAATATATGCATGAAGTTTTGCAATACTGAAGATCAAATGGCTGACATCTTTACTAAGCCTCTTTGCAGGGACTAATTCGAAAGGAACAGACAAAAATTGGGGCTGATCAAGCAGAATCACTCAGTGTCTTAATGACTATGAACTTCCCCAAAGTTTTGGCTAAAAATGCTAAGGCAAGTATCTTAGAAATAATTCACTATAAGTTAAATGCCTATGTCTATATTACAGATCTGCAAAATTTTTGATATTTTCATAGGAATTGAAGAATCTGAACTTAAAAGGTTTCTCTCAAGTATATGCTCATTAGGGACCTGACTTCCTTCCAGGTTGGTATTCTTTTTATAGCTTTTTACAGCATTAATATGGGTGTTCAGGACCTATCATATCGGTTCAGCTTTTCTGAACTAACATCATTTCATCCGGAGAATCAAAGCGACATAACCAATCAGGGACTAGACTCTTTCTTTCCACACTTTTAAATGGACTTTCATTCACTATTTTGTTCTCATCAGTTTCCTAGAAATTGAATCAACTACTTCTTCTTTTTTTCATCTTTTTACCTGTGTTCTTGTTGTCTTGTGAAAAACTTCAAACATGTTTGGAAGCCCCTCACAACTAGGCACTGAAAATGAGTCTATTCCTTCCCCAAACATCAACACACCTCTATCTTCTCCTCTTTATACTCTGAGAAAGCCTGAAGAGTTGCACCCATTGACCCAAAACCTTTCACCCTCTTCACCGACTCTTCCACTTCCTTCTGAGTCTACATCTAAGAGATTGGAATCACCCAGTGCAACACCTGATGTAACCCTGGTAGAACTACCACAAAGTGTTGTTGAGGAATAGGTGACTCCTCCCCACTTGGACTTACCTCTTCTTCTTTATCTGAAAAGCACTTTGAGGGGGACTTGGTCATGGACAAAGGTGAGGAGTCCAATATACTTGTAGAGGGCCTGAACCGATTGCTAAGAGATTGTTAGACCTTAAGGAGAATGAACAAAATACCAGGGATGAGCTTGCCTCCCCTGATCTCAGCCCAAAACTGGGCACACCAGTATTTGATCAAACCCCAATCAGTGAGATCAGGCCTGTGAATATCTCTGAAAATGCTAAAGAAGACTTGGACAATAATGAGGATAATCGTCCACTGATTTGGAAAATGAAGATACCTATTGTCCCTCTTACTCCTATTCCTATAAAGGACCAGGTTGGCACAACAAAGGGAAAAGAAAACTTGACTAAAGAAACACTGGAGAGGCCAAGAGTTATACTACAAGGGGAACAGAGAAAAAGTTGCTAAGTGATGCAATGGTTGCCAGTAAAGCCAAGTCCACAAAGAAGAAGAGGTTGAGACATACTGCTGTGATAGAAGAAGATATATTGAAGGACCATGTGGTCGATGTAGATGAGGAGTGGGAGATTAGTTGGACTGAGTCAGACAAAAACCTAGTTGGTCTCAAAATACACTCTGAGATAACCAAGCCCTCATCTCAAGGTTTTGACAGCACAAAGGACCCTAAGACTTGAAAGAAAGAGGTTGGAAAAACTAAGAGGGGTGACCCTGCTCCCACTCAAGGACCAGGTTCACTTGTTAAGAGACAAAAGTTGAAAAAGTTCTTACCAGGGAGAAGAGGATCAGGTTGTTGGAAAAGCAAAAAGTGTTGAGTGGAAGAGTGTTTGAACCTACAGCCAGTTAGTAGACATAGTTGATTTCTAAGGATAGACCCACCTATTTGAATGGTCAGTTCCTTTCTTACATAAGTGGGAGGTAAGGGAGCTTTACCTCAACTTTGAGGTTCAAAAGGATGGAGGTTTTATAACATCTGTGAGGGATATCTCATTCAGGGTAGATGAGGAGGTTTTGAAGATGAACAAGAGATGGATCAAAAACATTATTGACAAATCCCTTACGAAGAACTTCTTGCTATTGATTGGGAAGGTGCAAAAACTAAACACCTCAGTCGTTGCCAAGAAGTTTCTTAAGGGGCAATATCAGTTATATTTCGAGTTTGTCAATAAGGTTCTGTTGCCTAGAATAGAGAAGAAGACCATAACTACTATGGCTGATTTGTACTTGATGGTGATGTTTAGCACTCTGGAAGACATCAACCTACCAGCATTGATGATGGAACACATGACTAAGGTTTTACATATGAGTGAGGGCAGGCATGGATTGGACTATGGGTACTTGCTAAATCATGTGTTCGAGTACTATACAATAAAGTTGGGAAGGGGAATAGCTAGAACCATCAAACAAGCTCTATCTCACACCATTTTACAAGAGTGTGAGTGTGGAGAGTTGAAGGCTTGGACCAGGAAGTCTCCCATGTCTGACCTGATAGATTATAAGTTAAATGCCTATGTCTATATTACAGATCTGCAAAATTTTTGATATTTTCATAGGAATTGAAGAATCTGAACTTAAAAGGTTTCTCTCAAGTATATGCTCAGTGGAGGAGTTGATTGCTGCCTTGGCACGTAAGGATGCTGAGGTGATCTTGCTAAACCCAAGGTGGCCCAAGGCATAAGTGAGGGACCAAGCTCTGCCGAATTGATCAAGCTGAAAGAAGAAATGTGCAGCATGCCCTAGAGATCAAGTCTCTCACTCACCAGCTTCTTCAGGCATATCAGGACTCTAATGCAAAAATAACTACGCTTATCCAGTAGTGGTAAGGCTGCGTACATCCACCCTCCCCAGACCCCACTTGTGGGATTTTACTGGGTATGTTGTTGTTGTTGTTATCTAGTCTTTTACCCTTAAGTCCTTTGGTTCCTAGGTCATCTAGCCTTGTGTCTTTTTTGCTATTCCCCTCTGTTTCTTGTGATCCTATTCTTTGACAACTTTTGGTGTAGCTCGGTCCTGGGCATATCATGTTATGTTTTCTGGTTGCTATGACTGGAATGCCAATTTGATATGAAATGATCTCTTGTTATGACTCTCTTTTCTAGTTCATTTTCTTTGCTTTCTATGCTTTTGCTCACTTTATGTGATCTTATTTACTTGGTATTTCTTAACTGTGACTATTCTCTTAGTTTACTATTTGGTTTTTAATGATGCCAAAAGAGGGAAGATTACATTAGGGGGAACAAGTATAGTTGTTGGGAATAAAGGGGGAAGCATACATTCAGGGGGAACAGGTAGCAATTCATCCTTTAAGGGGGAACAGGTAGCAATTCATCCTTTAAGGGGGAACGCAATTTGTCATCATCAAAAGGAGGGAAAATATTAAGTTCACGACTTTGATATTTTGATGATTAACAAATTAAGTCGAGGACCAGGTAGACTATCGGATTGCTGTGCTGAGTTAAATATGGGATACAAATGGTTTAAAAGTTGCTATAGTTGGTGAGATGTCAATCTCAGTTGTACTGAAGGAATGATGGTCTATATATTGCATTGAATGCAGTATAAAAGGAGCTTGTCCAAAGAATAAATTCAAGTTTTTGAAAGATTTCACAACTGAATATTCTTGATCCAAAAAGTTCTCTCTTGGCTCCTTGTATGAGAAGATACAACTGCTGCATACGATGTTGTTGTGTTTGGTTTGCAAACTGTAATATCACTCCTAGTATATAAAAGAATGCGGTCATTGTTTTAGTTTATTGTTTTGAGAGTTGTACACCTCGTAGGTTGTGTATAGTCTTAAGGTTGTGTTGTAGTGTAGTCTAACTTCATCAAGGTTGTGAGAGTGTAGACTAGGTGGTGTTGTTGCTGCTCATTGCTTGTAACTAGGTTGCAAGTAGGAATGGTGAGAAAGTGAGAGAAATAAGTCGTGTGTATTGTATTTCTTTATGTTGCTCATTCATTAGTGGATTTGGGTTTTGGGAAATCCTGTCGTGATAGGTCGTAGTTGTTCCTCCCTTGAGCAAGGAGTTTTTTCACGTTAAACCCTTGTATATTTGTTTCTTGCTGTTTACTTTCTTCTAGTTCTGCTTATAGTGTTCTGAGGTACCAGATCCCTTAATGGGGCAGACGCATATTAACTCATAAATATATATAATGAAAACGAGGATCTACGATGTCTTCTCTGCACAGACCTGAATACAAACACTATTTACTATTTCATTAAAATAAGAATATATACATTCATAGAATTAATTTTTATATATAAACAATGAAAGTGAAAATAATTTTATTAGTTAAAATAAAACATTTTATTAAGCTCCCCGATATTTGATTCCATTATTTGTACCGGCATACTCCAGTGGACAAAAAACATACAAAAACAATGAGATGACATGACAAAACTATGACAAGTAACAAGAATTTTCTTGTAAAACAATGAATTCGCAATTGTTTGATGATAGATTTTAAAAGGTCAAATTAAAAAATTAGACTTTTTGAAGTTGACTTTGGACATGTATTTTGAAACACGAGAGTGAAAATCTGAAAAATCAAAATTTGTAAAAAAATTAAAGATGTGAGAAAATCTTATCAAATTTTCATGGTGAACTCAATATTAAAGATATGATCAGAAAAATATTTAGAGAAAAATTCTCAAATCTATGATCAAATATTTTAAAATAAATTCTCATAATATACGACAAAATGCTATGGCAATAATTGTCAAGTTCTTGAGATATATATTTTCGTGAATTCCTATGGTTGGTTTACCTTTAAGACCTTTGAATTCTACGTCGTGAAAACCTTTGTACGTCTTTAGCGTTGCTGGCACAAAGCTAAGGATGCTATAAATTTTTCATACACCTAGCTCAATATTTGAATGGTTTCTTTTGTTAATTTCAAACACAATATAATTAGAATGATATCTAGGCATAATATTGTTGGTGTATTTTTCCTTGTTTTGGTCTCAATATTGGTTAATATTGAAGGTCGCAGTATCTCTCAATTCTTAAACCAAGAATCAGAAGGAACCAAATGGGCCGTCCTAGTTGCTGGCTCCAATGGCTGGGATAATTATAGGCATCAGGTTATCATCCTAGGTTATTGTTTATTTGATTTGATTTAGTATTTAAAAGTCACACTATGTACACTTCTAGTTAATAATCTAAATGACAATATTAATTAGGACATAATATGGTCACTCAATTAATATTTATTTTTTTAATTGAAAATCACTCAACTTTGAATTTTAATTCAAGAATCACTCAGCTGTGAGTATTTTTTCTTATAAAGTCAGTCAACTTATTTAATTATTTTTTAATTAAAACTTTTTGAAATATATTTTTAATTTGAAACCAAAATTTTAAAAAAATTAAAAATAATATGCATTTAAATCATTTAGTGATCCAATCGCTAAAAATATAATATTGACCCATTTTATTTTACCCATCCTCCTAAACTAGCCACTCACTTCTTTGACTCTTTCTTTTCTTCTTTTTTTTCCCCGTCTTTCTCAATTGCTACCTCATGGCATAAACAAGTGGAGAAACGGATGGCAAGAGAGATTTAAGTCACCAAAATATGAAAGATCTCAATCCATTTGAGTGACGCAATCCTAACTGATGTTTATTGAGTTATCGAAACTACGTGTATAAAGACATTTCATATATACACTATGAATGATAGTATATATGATTTCAGGCAGATGTGTGCCATGCTTATCAATTACTGAAGGCTGGTGGACTTAAAGATGAGAACATCATTGTATTCATGTATGATGACATTGCTCACAATAGAGAAAACCCCAGACCTGGAGTCATCATCAATAACCCACATGGACATGATGTTTACAAAGATGTCCCAAAGGTTTGTTCTTTTTGGGCTTCAAATATATATGTTGGAAAATTTTCAAGATTAGAGTATTTGCTAGCTTATTTGTTTGTTTTGTTGAGTCAGGATTATGTAGCTGAAGATGTTAATGCTAAAAACTTTTACAATGTCATCCTCGCCAACAAAAGTGGTATCGTTGGGGGAAGTGGCAAAGTTTTGAACAGTGGCCCAAATGACCATATCTTCATCTATTATACTGATCATGGTGGCCCTGGAATTGTTTGTAAGTATCTTCGTCGCATTAATTTTGCTTACTTTTCTGTTTTCACATTTAGAAGGACTTAGTTTGAAATTATTTCTTGCATATTTTAGGAAACTCATAATTCCCGGAGATCCTTATCCTAATATATTTGGAAAAGAAATATATTATCCCTTTAGTATTGGTAGAACCTTTTCTTTATAGTTCTGGACTATTGGGATCTCTACATAGGGGATATTGCTGGGATTCTAAAGGAGGCACGAGACCCACAATGTAGTCCTAAGGGGTTGAAAGCATTGTGTTGTCTACATCTGCTTTTGCTTGGAGGATTAGGTCTAACTGAACCTCGTTAAATCCTTATGTTATTTTTTTTCTCTATGTTCTTTGTTTGTGATTCTGTACTAGTTAATTAATGATATTTTCATAGCACACATGGTCATTCAACTAGCTAGTATAATACACCCTCTGCCATAATTTAAGCATCTTACTTCCCTTTTTTGATTTATCCTGTTTCTTTTTAAATTTAGTAAGTTTTCCAATATTTCATATGCACCACAAGATTTAAAAGTTTCTCTTTATCTCTCCTTAAATTGGGACAGAGAGAGTAGTTATTATCTCAAAAAATCATTTTGTTGAAAAAAATTAAAATCAAGAAAAAACAACAACTTTCTGACATAAGTATTAGTGAAGTGACCATGTGAGAAATAAACCCCTTTTTGGAGTTATGAAATTCTAATGAGAAATTCCAAATGCCCACTGAATGCTATACGCTTAGATACAGTATATATTAATAATCGGATATTCTATGGCTGTAGTTATATATGAATGTGTATAAGTAATTCATGTTAGGTAATTGGAAGATTCAGCTAATATTCATTACGATTCGAAGCTTCATTTATGCTATTTGTTATTCGCACCTAGTTTTTATCCCTGTTTAAAACTGATTAGCGTGTGCATAATTGTTTCCATGATTTTATTGTTATCAGCCATGCCAAGTGGAGAATTGGTTTTTGCAAATGATCTAGTTGATGTGTTGAAAAAGAAGCATTCTTCAGGGACGTATGACAGACTGGTAACTCGCTAGCTTCCTTTTTTTCCTTTGGGCAAATGTTTGATTGGTGTGAAATTTGAAGTCTATATCTTATGTTGAATGATATCTTCCATCTTCAGGTGTTTTACCTTGAAGCGTGTGAGTCTGGAAGCATGTTTGATGGTCTTCTCCCCGAAGGACTTGATATGTATGTCATGACTGCATCAGAACCTGATGAAGACAGTTGGGCAACATATTGTGGCGAGGGTACTCCTGAAGATCCCTGCTTGGTTCAGTGTCCCCCAAGCGAGTTTCAAGGTGTCTGCTTGGGAGACTTGTACAGTATTGCCTGGATGGAAGATAGGTATATACAAACAATTCTTGTAGTTTTCTTCAATCATTTACACTTTGAAGTGACATAATATGTCGAACTTATTATTGTTTGCACCTATGAGCAGTGATGTACAAGATCGAACAGCTGACAGCGTGCAAGGGCAGTATAGTCGAGTAAGAGTTTGTATTGTTTGGACAAATATTGAATATGCTTTAAATAATTGGTCTTTTTTAAAGAAAAAAATAGATCAATTGTTAATGCTTTATGATACATCTATGTTTTTTTTTTTAAATTCTATACTAATGGAAGATTTATGATTTCATTTTGTCCCTCAGGTTGCAAACAGGACTGCAGCCAACATAACACATGGTGGCTATGGCTCCCATGTCAGCGAATACGGTGATATGGTAGTGAGTTTCGATTCTCTTGCCGCGTATATGGGTGAAAATTTCAAAAATCACAGTCATGGCATGTCATTCTCAACATCATCGTCAAGGAATGTTGCTCAGCGCAGTACTGAAGTTTTCTATTGGTTCACCAAAGTGCGTTCTGACCTCTTTTCACAGAACATTGATGGAGAATTCTTCTTCCTACATATGATTTGAGTAATGTTCTTTCTTACTGTTTTTGCAGCACCAAAATGCTCCTGAAGGCTCTGATGAGAAATATAAAGCTCATGTGAAACTCAACGAAGTCATGTCACAGAGAACTAAAGTGGACAACAATGTAAAACATCTAGGGGAGCTTCTTTTTGGTGTTGAAAAAGGTAATGAAGTACTGCAGAATGTTCAACCTGCTGGACAACCCCTTGTTGACAACTGGGATTGCCTTAAGTCCTATGTAAGTACTTAACTAGACGAAAAAGCAATAATATTTAATTTCAGTTCCATTTTCATGTTGTTGTTTTGATGAGAAGATGACATAAGTGTTTTGGTGAGAATAGATCAAGATATTTGAGGCAAGCTGTGGAAAGTTAACCCCGTATGGAAGGAAGCATGTACGTGGTATCGCCAACATCTGCAATGCTGGGATTGCGAGAGAGAAAATGGCTGCTATGTCTGCACAAGCATGTTCAACTTAGTTTATGTCATGGCTGCGAAGTGGATAGCTAGAAGCAGGAGTTAGACCAGTTTCCAGCTTTACTTTCTTAATAATAATACCTTGTAAACAATGAATTTGCTCTTGTTTGATCATAAATTTTGAAGTTGAAATTTAAAATTTTAAGTTTTTTGAAATTGCATTTGAACATGAATTTTACTAGAAAGAATTTAAGTTTTGTGAGGGAAAATCCCCAAAAGAAGAGAATTTGAAAAATCCAAAGATCAGATTTTACGATCAAAGAAATATTTAAAGAGATGGTCAAACAAATATTAACAATAAATTCTCAAAATATTGGTCAACAAATATTTATAACAAATAATATTTAAAAATAAATTATCCGTTAAAAATAGACTTTAAATATTATCTGTTATAAATATTTGTTGACCAATATTTTGAGAATTTATTGTTAATATTTGTTTGACCATCTCTTTAAATATTTCTGAAAATATTTGTTATCTGTTTGACCATCTCTTTATTTAAATCTGAAAATAAATTCTCAAAATCTATGACCAAACGTGATTGCTATATATAATTGTCAAGTTGTGAGTTCCTGTAAGCACTTTGAATTCTATGTCATGAATCCCTTTGTACGTCTTTAGTGTTGTTGGCACAAGTTAAAGGATCCTATAAATTTGTCATACACCAACCTCAAATATTCCCATCCTGTTTCATTGTCAATTTCAAATACAATGATATCTTGGTATAATATTGTTGGTGTATTTTTCCTTGTTTGGGTCTCAGTATGGGTTAATATTGAAGGTCGTAGTATCTCTCAATTCTTAAAACAAAAAACAGAAGGAACCAAATGGGCTGTCCTAGTAGCTGGCTCCAAGAACTGGATTAATTATAGGCATCAGGTTTCATTCTAAATTATTCTTTATATATAATATCTTTTATGATTCAATTCCTCGTAAATGTTAATTAATAGTCGTGGTGATAGTTACACGACATTATTGGTGTGAATGCTTGATGATTTATTTGTGGTGATCACTGAAATGGTCTCATGAAACCATTTCTTGCCCTCTTTTTCTGAAATATGTGGTTATTATTGATTGTTAAAGAGTTACATAAGTCTTGAGATAATTAAATTTCATCAAACTACAAATAAAAAATAAAACCCCTCGACTATTATTAATTTGATTTGATTTGTAAACATAAAGATGCGACACTCTGATTTGATTTGAAATTTTAAAACCCGAACTAGGCACCCGGCTCTTAGTTAATAGTGTGGACGATAGTTAGATGACATTATTAATTACTTATAAGAACTATTGAACATTTCTATATATAGGTATAATTACATTACATACTCCCTAATAAATTTGAATTTAAATTTGATGTATCGTCGGTGTACAAAAATTTGACACCATCAGATAATATTCACCTGCTATTGCAGGTTACCAAGTAATATTTCTTTATAACGTTTATTTATTTATATTTTTAAAAAATAATTACTATTTTTTCTATTTGACAAATAGTGATAAGGTTTGCGTACATTCTACCCTTTTCAAACCTCACTTATGGGATTCAATTGGTATGTTGTTGTTGTTGTTGTTGTTGTGACTTCTCTACTATAATCTAATTATCTTCTTTTAAAAAAATTATTCTGCAAACATATATATCCATTTCTTTCTCCTTCACTATGTAGTCTTTTTATACATTATTTTTTTCAATACATAACAATTGCATTTTTTATGTCTACAATCAAAGCTAGCCTTTTTAGATATATTTTAATTTTGTTTATTGGTTCTAGGATTTATTGGTATTTTTTTCACAAAATTAAGTATTTTTTTAACTGTCGTTTCATTTTTCTATTGTTCTATTTTTCATAGAAGACGGAAAATCTTTTGAACAACTCCCTGCATCTTCCGTCTTTTTCAAATCTTGTTTTTGATTACATATTTTATTAGAATTATTATTATTATAAATATGAATGTCATAAATTAAGTTTTTTTGAAATAAAATAAAAGATGAACAGAATAATTTAAGAAAAAAGAAAGGAATAAAAATGAAAATAAAAGACAAGAATCACAACATCATCATTTTACCATTGTCATACAATACCTATGAGAAAGAGAGAGTATAATTTGGATTCAAATTAAGAAAGGAAAAAATCTAAAAATTAGGAAGAAATTTGGATTATAGTATAATTAGGATTCAAATTATCTTTAATGTTTTTCTAAATTATATTGTTTTCAAAAAGTAAAAATATTACTAGAAAAATTATAGTAATTATGTTTAAAGTTACCTGATGGTATAGAAAATCTTGTACACTGACGGTGCATATAATTTAAAGTCAATCAATTTTAGTAGTCATGCATTCACCTTGTTCAATATAAAAGATAACTTAATTATCCATGTCACTTTTTTTAATTATAAATTCAATTGTGTGATCATTTTGAAAGATAAAAGCCCTGAGTTAAATGATTTTATTGATATTGAATAAAGTTAAATGGTTTTATTGATATTGTTATAAGTCGTAATTATGAGAAACTAAAAGTATATACTTCTTTGAAATAATTTATGGACACACAAATAGTTCATCGGTAATTAGGACTTTAATTTGTTTCTTAAACTTGATATTTGATTTCAGGCGGATGTGTGCCATGCTTACCATTTACTGAAGGCTGGTGGTCTTAAAGATGAGAACATCATTGTATTCATGTACGATGATATTGCTAACAACCCCGAGAACCCCAGACCTGGAGTCATCATCAATAACCCACATGGACATGATGTTTACAAAGGTGTCCCAAAGGTTGGTTCTTTTTGGGTTCAATTCCTTTCAAGATTAGAGTATTTGCTAGCTTATTTGTTTGTTTTGTTGAGTCAGGATTATGTAGGTGAAGATGTTAATGCTGAAAACTTTTTCAATGTCATCCTTGCCAACAAAAGTGGTATTGTTGGGGGAAGTGGCAAAGTTTTGAAGAGTGGTCCACATGACCATATATTCATATACTATACTGATCATGGTGGCCCAGGAGTTATTGGTAAGTTTTCTGTTTTTCAATGTGACATTCTAATGAGAAATTCCAAATGCCAATTGAATTGTATAGATTATGTGGATGTAGTTGTGAATGTGTTAAGCAATTCATGTTAAAAACTTGCATAGTTGTTTTCGTGTTTTTATTGTTATCAGCAATGCCAAGTGGCAAAACAATTTCTGCGTATGATCTAGTTAACCTGTTGAAAAAGAAGCATGCTTCAGGGACGTACGCCAGACTGGTAATAACTCACTTGCTTTAGTTTTATCAGTCTTTCTTTTCCTTTGCATGAAATTTAGTCTCTGTTTTATGTTGGATGATGTTCAGGTGTTTTACCTAGAGACCTGTGAGTCTGGAAGCATGTTTGATGGTCTTCTTCCCAAAGAACTTAATATCTATGTCACGACTGCATCAAAACCTACCGAAGACAGTTTTGCGACATATTGTGGTGAGGGTACTCCTGAAGATCCCTGCATGGAGCAGTGTCCCCCTCGCGAGTTTAATGGTCTGTGCTTGGGAGACTTGTATAGTGTTGCCTGGATGGAAGATAGGTATAAACAATTTTTATAGGTTCTTGTATTTTCTTCAACCATTTACACTTGAAGGTGACGTATTACATCAAACTTATTATTGTTTGCACCTATGAACAGTGATGTACAAGATCGAAAAGCTGAAAGCCTGCATAAGCAGTATACCAGAGTAAGAGTTTGTCTTGTTATGGACAAATATTGCATATGCTTTAAACAATTTGTTTGGAAATAGAAGATAAATTGTTGATGCTTTAGATCCTATATGATATATTTATGCTTATCATTTTAATGGAAGGTTTATGATTTCATTTGGTTGCTCAGGTTGCAAAGAGAACCGCAGCCAACATATCACAAGGTGCAGATGGCTCCCATGTCACAGAATACGGTGATAAAGTGGTGGGTTTGGATTCTCTTTCTGCGTATATGGGTGCAACTTCCAAAAATCACAGTCATGACTCCGTGAATGCCGGGTCATTCTTGAAATCATCATCAAGGAATGTGGATCAGCGCAGTGCTGAACTTTTCTATTGGTTCACCAAAGTATGTTCCTACCTCTTTTTGCAGCACAGTTGATGCAGAATTCTCCTTCCTGCACATGATTTCATTTAATGTTTTTTCTTAATGTTTGCAGCACCAAAAAGCTCCTGATGGCTCTGATGAGAAATATGAAGCTCATGTGAAACTTAATGAAGTTATATCACAGAGAACTCAAGTCGACAACAATGTAAAACGTCTGGGGGAGCTTCTTTTTGGTGTTGAAAAATGTGATGAGGTACTACAAAGTGTTCGACCTGCTGGACAACCACTTGTTGACAACTGGGATTGCCTTAAGTCCTATGTAAGTATTTAGCTTTGCCAAAAAAGCAATAATTTTTTGTGGTATTTCAGTTCAATTTTTGTGTTTTGTTCTTTTGATGAGAATAATATGACTGCTCTATTCCTGATCATAGGTCAAGATATTTGAGGCACATTGTGGAAGATTCACCCCATATGGAAGGAAACATGTACGTGGTATCGCCAACATCTGTAATGCTGGGATTACGAGTGAGGAGATGACTGCTATGTCTGCACAAGCATGTTCAACTTAGTTGAGGGTACTCGTGGCAAATAGTATGTTTTGCCTATTTGTATCATGGCTGCAAAATTTTCTCTTTTAGTTGATAGCTACATTCAGAAAAAGGCTTAGAAGCAGATCTTTGTCTGGTATCCATGTACCAAAACTTTAGTTTCTCAATAATATAATACCTTCTGATCTTTTATGCATTTACAGTTCCATTCAAGTTCCATTTTGTCTGAATCTTTGTGTAAAATGATGAAGCTTTTAGCAGCTACTACATTTGTAGAACCCACCAACACATTAGACATAATCTAGCCCTTCTTATTTGAGCGTAAGCGAAGAGAGTCGTATACAATCATAATTTTGTCTTAGGGTGTATTTGGTATGAGAGGAAAATGTTTTCCTAGAAAATCTCTTGGAGAAATAAGTAACTTCTTACTAATTTTCTAACATTTGGTGCTATATATAGCATTTATATATAATTTAGAAAAATACTATGGGGTGTCCTGGGCAGAGACTAGAAGTGCCGAGGGGAACTATCTGCCTTGTTAATTTAGAAAGGATTGTTTCAAGCAGTAATAGAAAAAAGAGTGCACTTCTGGCAAACTTGAATATGATTTGCATTCTCACCACTCCAAAGCTTCTATATATAAAAGAAGTATGGACACAAAAATATAGTAGATGAAAGAAGATATTACAAGTAAACAAATTTCTTCTGACTCGTTTTCTCATTATGAATTGATTGTTTGCACATCTTTCATGAGATCTTATTTGCTAAATTTGAGAGAATATTCGTACCTTTGAAAAATATAAAGATGCATATGTATAACACTATCAGACATTTGTCCTTCATGAAAGTACATTTTCTTGATTCAAAGATGTGAAATTGTGAGCCTCATCATCTCACCAATTCATCTATGATCTGAACTGTACAGAAGGAGGACGAATTTTATTCATTCTCAATTTCATACATCTGCTAGTCTAATGAAGAAGGCAATATATATAGCCAGAGGATCACATGATTCTCATGACCAACTCTATCGGCTCATCTCAAGCTCATCAACAAACTTAACCAATTAGTAACTAACTCGAACAGTAACTGAAGCAATGGAATAGTAAATCAGTGCAAGTGAAGTGAACAACTGAACTACCAAACTAACTACTAAACTAAACATATTGGAACACACTCCTTCAAGCTGAAGGGTGCAAGATGCTAAGTGCACCAAGCTTGCCCAGTAGGTGTAAATGCTGAGCATGACTTAGCCCTTTGGTCAATAAATCTGCAACTTGCTGTTAGGTGTGAACATATACAGTGTCAACCAGTCCTTTGATCTGATCCTTGAAAATGTGGCAATTTATTTCAATGTGTTTGGTCCTCTCATGGAAGACTGGGTTGGCCTCTAGCTGATTTGCTGTCACTTAAAATGGTAATAGGCTTCTGAATAGGTATACCAAGCTCATTAAACAGCCCCAATAACCAAGTAACCTCAGATACAGCTGATGTCATGCTCCTGTACTCTACCTCATCTGAGCTGCTGGAGACAGTGTTGTTTCTTGGACTTCCAAGACACCAATGAGTCACCAAATTTGACTACATAACCTGTAATGAATCTTCTAGTGTTGAGACAGGCAGCCCAATCAGAGTCACACCCATAAGTGAGCATAGAACTAGGCTTGGCTTGTAATTAGATCCCTTAGACTACTGTTCCTTTTAGGTATTTTACTACCCTAAGGGTTGCTTTCCAATGAGACTGTTTAGGAGATTGCATAAATTGGCTAAGAGTTTGTACTGCATATAGAGCTGTCAATACGGGCCGGCCTACCCCATCCGGGTTAGCCCTTATAGGCTTTGCAATTTGGCAGGTCAGGCCAGACTGGCCCCTATATTTTATGGGCTAGAAAACAGCTAGCCCTGCCCATTAGTACATGGGTCACGGGCCTTGCCGGGCCAACCCACATTTTTATTCACAATTATAATTTAAAAATATTAAAATAAATAGCAACAGGATAATATTACATAGTATTAACGATACTATTACTCCCTCCGTCTATTATTACTTATCCACTATACTATTTTGAGATGTCTAACAATACTTGTCCACTTTATGAAATCAAAAGATAATTTCACACTAAGTTTCTAGTTTACCCTATCATTATTTTCTTAAAAAAATTTGGTGGTGGAAGGGGAAATTGAGAGGGAGATTACAACGTGGGGAATCGAACTCTCATAAAAAACTAACATTAACTATAGTTATTTTCTTGTTACATTTTCCAAAACATCGTGTTTATTATATCCAAAGGGTGATTTAGTAAAATCATCCCTATTATGTACTATTTTTTAATCATTGTGCTAAGTCAACAAGGGACAAGCAAAGATGAACGGAAGGAGTACATATTATAAAAATATAATTTGGAACTAAGTTTTAAAATTTTAAATGAATTTTGAGTTTTGACTCTTATTATTTTTAATATCTATTTAATTTTTATTTTTAATTTGGCCTACAGGCCGGTCAAACCCATATGCAAAAGCCCTATAAATCAGCAGGCTTATTCAGGCCGGGCTAAAAGGCCCATTTTTTAAATGGACTTCAAAAATTGTACCCCAGTCCTGCTAAATCACAGATTAAGCCAGGTCGGCCTAACGGGCCTAGCCCACATCGACCGCTCTGACTGCATAACTTATGCACATCTTTCATGAGATCTTATTTTAGCTGTAGCTCCTGCTGATGAGGGACCAGAGCAGCATGATGTAGTCGATACTGAGGGTATGGCTCACAGGTTTACCATAGCCTTTAGTACGGAGTAATGTCATGAAGGATAGCATCTCTAGCAGAACCAGTCAATAGATCATGTTCAACTGAAGTTAATCTTAGGTTAGTTTCAATAGGAGTGGATGCGGGCTTTGTACCAGCGAGTCCTACATCAGCAACGAGTTCTAAAATGTACTTCCTTTGGTTTAGAATGACACCTTATGCATATCTTAATACTTCAATGCCCAAAAAATATTTAAGTTCTCTAGATCTTTCAGCTTGAATTGACTATGCAAACCACATTTAGCCTCGGTGATCAGTTTATATTACTTCCTGTGATTAGTAGGTCATCAACATATACTAATAAAATTACTATGTTTGTCCCTTTTCTTAAGGTGAACAATGAGTAATCATGCGCACTCTGAGTAAATCTAGCAGACATAGTAAAGCAGTAGTAAGTTTCAAATTCCATTGCTTGGATGCTTGTTTGAGACCATACAGTGACTTAAGCAATATACACACTTTGGTTTCTCCAGGTTTTTTAAATCCTTCAAGTACTTTCATGTAGACATCTTCATCTAGGTCATGTTAAAGAAATGCATTATAGATATCCATTTGGTATAAATTCCAATCTTTAGATACAACTAAGGCTATGACACATCTCATTGTCGCCATCTTAGCAATAGGGAAAAAAAAGTGTCATGATAGTCCAATCCTTCTTGCTGGCTATAGCCATTGGCTACTAGCCTGACTTTATACCTCTCCACTTCACCATTTACTTTATATTTGATTTTGTATACCCATTTTGAACCTATTGTGTTCATACCTTGTGGTAAGTTAACCAAATCCCAAGTATTGTTATCTTCGAGTGCCTGAATTTCCTGTTTCATAGCTTGTACCCATCTTTCATCTTTAGCTTCCTGTCTAAAAAATTTAGGTTCTATATGATCAGAAAATCTGCTGAAGTAGCTTTTATAATGAGAACTGTCATAACAAAGGTAGTAAACCATAGGATATCTAGTACTACTTTGTCCTTTTTTAGTGGTGGCATAATCCTTCACCCAAGAAGGTTCTCTGATGTTTGTAGAGGATCTTCCAGAAATAGATTTTTTAGGTGATTGTATTATGGAAGGAGAATGCAGGATCTCTTGGACTGTCTCAGAGAGTTGTTGTACTATTTTGTCCTCACTATGGTTTCTTCATGGACCTTATTAGTAGCACCAGGTTCCATATTCTGTAATAGCAACATTTTCTTTAACAGGAACAATATCAACAGCTTCATTGTCTGATTTAAGCTGGTCAGCCAAGTCTAATAGAGAACCACAAGAAGCCGGTAAAGGACCTGATTGTGTCTCTACTTGAGCAAATAGAAAGACATATTCTTGAAAAGACACATCTCTATTTTAAAAAATCCTATTGGATTTAATCTCTAGCAATATATATCCATTTTGTAGTTCTGAGTAGCCTAAAGAGACAGCAGGAATGGCTCTTTATGAGAATTTATCACCTTTGGGCAGTACTGAGGCATAACATAGTGATTTTAGGTGTATTTATACGCCGAATTAGCAAAAAATATCCATAATTAGAGCCTAGTTAGAGGGTGAAATCTTAGAGTCTAGGGGTTTTTAGTAAGAGTTTGTTTATTTTGTTAATACTGAGTCAAGTACGCTATGTGGTTGTATTTTTTTTATCAGATTATGATGTGCCGGAGTGAAACCTGCATAAAGAGGAGAAAATCAGTGCAAGAAAAGGAAGAAAAAAATCACAACACCTAGTGAAACGACCCCAAAAAGTGCCAAAAAATGTGCCTCGAAAGTGTTCCGAATTGTAAATTCCATATATCTCAAAATTAATGCGTGATATCAAAAATTTGACTTTATATTCTTGTTCAGGGGGTCAAACTTAGGGGGAAAAGGGTCTAATCCTGACTTTAGAGCAAATGATTAGCAATTTTGACTTTCTAAGTGACGATTTTCAGAGAGCTTTTTGCGTCCCTGGCGCTTCGTATTAAGGGCGTGCAAATGAAGAAAATGGACTTTTGCGTCCTGTCCACGACGCGGACATGCATGCTTTTCTGCCCAGTTATTTTTTTGCGATCCAAGACTTTGAATTTTTGGGCCTAAGTGTCCCCAAACATAAAAATACACATACTTAATCATTTTTCACCCTCATATCATTCTAAACATTCCCCAATACTCATTCAAACACTTAGCCAATATTTTATCTCCTAAACTCAAGGCTCAAAACCTTCATCCAGAACTAAGGATTTCCTTCAAGCTTCAAGCCTCCATTCTCAATCTTCATCAAGAGTTCCAGCAAAGCTAAGGTATGTGGGTTTCTTTCATGGGTTCCTTTCACCCATGATACCCAAACTCTCTTTACTCAAAAATTGCATGATTTAAAGTTGATTTATTCATGAGTCTTATCTATTATGAAAATTACTGCACACTATGTTGGGTTTGTGAAATTGTGACTATTTTACTATGTTTGGAGCTATGAATCTAAGGTCTATGGTGAGGATTGATGAAGGGTCTTGATGTATATTGTTTGAGGGTGTTACTAAGTATCTATTGATGGCTTTATACTGATTTTTCTAGCATGATTTCACTCTTGAATTTCATGGTTTTACACTAGCATTAACACCCTTTAAGTGTTTGAGAAAATGTCCGGTTATGGATTCTTGAGGAATTGAAGTTCCAATGTATGTCTTATGAGTTGAATGACTATATGATGATGAAAAGGAATAAATGTAAGTGGTGAAGAAAGAAGTGTGTGTGTGTGTATATATATATATATATATATATATATATATATATATATATATATATATTCTCTCTATACAGT
>DF360539.1:25573-60832 GCA_000787875.1 Solanum virginianum
TTTTAATTAAATCCTTTGGGTTCGATATCCTATCTCTATACAGTGTTGGGGATGACTAAGCCTAGCACGGGGGGTTATAGGCCTGGGTAACCTATCGAGGGGTTGGCACCTTGATCGCCTAGCTCGGGGGTAGTAGGCTCGGGTAACCTTGTTGGGGGTTGGTACCCATAAACCTTGATGGGGGGGGGGGCGTTTGTACTCTATCAACCTTGATGGGGGGTTTGTACTCCGTCAACCTTGGTGGGGGGTTTGTACTCCATTAACCTCATGAAGGGGTTAGTACCTCATGCGCCTATCCAAGGGGGTGGTAGGCGGCATACTATATGCCTACATGATGTCACCGTGTAAGAACCGGTGTATCGATTGATCATCCTCCTCCACGTGGATAATACAACTTTTATCAAGCTTGTTGGTGAGTCCTCCATTCCGAGGACATTACTTATGATCTATTGCTATGTAATAAGACTTTCTCTCTTTGACTTATGTATTGACTATGAGAGTGATCCCAATTGCTTTGTCTTGGCCCCCGCTTTTATATATGTAGTAGAGGTGTTGTTTGACATATCATGTATCTATTCTATAAGCTTGACTCTATTGACTCGTGACGTTTATGATATGAAAGTTTATCCTTAGTCTCAATTCCCCTTGTTTACATTTATCTCTTGTCGTCAATCTAATTACTTCCGCGACCAAGGATATGTAATGATATGCTATGAGGCTTGTTTGGGATTCCTTTGGATTCCCCATTCATTGATCACGTCTAGGCCCTAGGCTTGGGTCGTGACACTTAGTTCGCGCTTTTAGCGCATCGCGGATCAGTGCATGAAAATGGAAAATATGGCCAGTCAACAAATACGCAGAATTCTACCAAAATAATGCTAGTCTGCGTCGCAAACTTGAGGAAAAACGCATAAAAGTTCAAATTTCGGGGTATATAAGTCATGTTTAATATGTAAAACCTAGTTCGAGTTTTGGGGTTTTTGAGAGAAAAGCCTTGGAGGCGGGTGGAAACTTGTGAAGACCATTTTGGTTAGTTTTTGCCATTAATTTCTTGTTGTTCATGATTTTTAGTATAATGTTATGGTGTAATCTTATAATGTGTGGCTAATCTTTCCATTTTATGGGATTGTAGCTATAGACAATGTGTTAGTTCTTGAGTTTTTGACATTTATGAATGGATTTTTATGACTACTCTTACATTACTTTAATCTATATTTATAGCCTGATCAACTGTGAAATAAATCTGTTGTACATTTTGGATTCGAAAGATATTGGAATAGATTGAATACAATAATGTAGGAAGCTTGTTGAACTAGGAAACTAGATTGATTTGTGTATGAGAGACTTATGACAACTACCTATACACCTTGCTTGATTCAAATATAGGAAGATTTTATTAATGTATTTTTTATTGGTTTGTTTATCCCCGTGCAATGATGTAGTTAGGCAAACAATAGGAATAGGCCGGCAGAGGTGTCCAACCCTATTTACGTAATTTCAACCCTGTGAATTTGTAATCCTTAACCTAAATATAAATGCAAACTTTGAGACTAATAACTGCGTCAATAAGGTTATAATCCCCGAATCATTCTTAATTTGATATTTAACACCAAATAATTCAAGTTTAGCATTTCAATTATTTATTCAATTTTTCTGTAAACAAATATTATCAACATTTTTTGTCAAAACACTTCAAACATAATATCTTGGATTGTTACCAATTTTAATTAAATCCTTTGGGTTCGATATCCTGGTCCTTGAATTAAGGCCACTATATTACTTGTTCTGGCACGTACTTGCATGCACTGGGAGGCAATAAGTTTTTGGAGCCGTTGCCGGGGATTTAAATCATAAATTGGTTAATTTTCTGAGATGTTTTGTTTTGTGATGTTCACTACATTTGATCTTAGTTGTGTTGTTTTTGCAGGTAATTCACTTCTAAGCTGGAAAATCAAGACTCTTGCTTTCATCAATCTAAGAGATGAGCATGTGTCTTATTTCAAACTTTGCAGTTCAATTGAACAGGAAGATCTAACAGAGACTAAGGAATAAATTGAGCCTGTTGAAGAAGATATGGCAGAACAAAATCCTCCTGCACTATCAGCACCTCGGCCTATTCGGGATATGGAAATCCTACAAACCATCAATGTCAGTAGTTGCTTTGTAAAGCCAGAACCCGGTAGTCATTGGGAACTCAAACAAAATATGGTTCAGTTATTACATTCGACTGGGCAATTTACCGGGCCGCCACATGAAGACCCACAGGTACATCTTCAAAATCTCATAGAAATTGTTGATACTTTCAGTCCTATAGGGGTGAACAAAAACTATGTGAGGATGACCTTGTTTCCCTTCTCACTACTGGGGGAAGCATGAAGGTGGTTATAAATTGAGCCACCCAATTCCATCACTTCTTGGGATGACTTAGCCCGAAAGTTCCTCATTCAATTTTTTTCATCCGGTAAGATAGCCAAACTAAATACTGAAATTCTAAGCTTGAAACAAAGGCCTAGAGAGAACTTATATCAAGCTTGGGATAGGTTTAAAACTCTTCTCATTAATTGTCCCCATTATTGTCAGGCTAATTAAGTGTTGGTCCATACCTTCATTGAAGGATTGGAACCAAACATAAAGATTCTTCTTGATTCCACTGGAGGTGGGTAAGCATTGGAGAAGACGTATGATGAGTTGTATACGCTTCTCAACCATATAGCACAAGGAAATCCTGAGTGGAATGGAGGATCAAGTCGACCAACAGTCCATAAGCAAGCCGATATGTGAGAAATTAATGTTATAATTGTTTTGCAGGCGCAGATATCAACTATGCAAAACGTGATAACCATACACTTTAACAACTTATTGTTGGGTCAAGAACAGAAAGCGTCGACATCTATGGGTCAACAATCCGCACCTTTGAATATGGTACAACAACAATAAAATAACTGGTGTGAGTCGCGGAGGAGGAGACCACACCGCTAAATTTTGTAGATCAAACCCAAAAGTCATAAATTTTGTATGCAATTCTAATAGAGGTGGATATCAAGGATTTGGGAACTCCTATAATAGCAAATTGGAGGAACCATCCTAACTTCTCTTAGGGTGAAAATAAGCAAAATCAAGGACCATCTCAATAGCAAAGACCACAAGGAGGTCATGCTTTTTACAATCAACAGATGTAACAACCGGCAAAGTAGGCCAACCCAAATAATATGTCTAACAGTGAGGTGCTAGGGCAAATCTTGGCAAACTAAACTAGATAAAAAGAAGAAATTCAAAGAAACAAGCAAAGTCTCCAAAGTTTGGAGAGACAGTTAGGGCGATTGGCAAGTTCGATGAATTCTAGCCCCAAGGAGGTTTGTCGAGTAACACAGATCCCAATCCAAAGCCGGTTCATATTGTCAGTACTAGAAGTGGGAGACCATTAATTGAGTTGATCCCAAAGAAGAAGAACATGGTTGAACCAAGCACTGTACAAAATGAGGAGATCGGCTATCCTAACATATCTACCGATGAGGCAACTCCATTGCCTAAGCCACCTGCTCTCTTTCCTCAAAAGCTGAAAAAGAAAAAGGAGGATGAATGTTTCTAAAAGTTCAGCAAGCTCCTTAAGCAGGAACAAATTAATGTACCTCTTATTGATGTTTTGTAGGGGATCCCAAAGTATGCCAAATATGTGAAAGATATTATGGAAAACAAGAACTAGTTGGCTAAGTACAAAACTTGTTGCACTCATAGAGGCATGCAGCTCTAGGATCTTAAATAGAGCTCAATTTCCAACCAAGTAGAAGGATCCTGAGAGTTTTACAATGCAGGTGACCATTGGAAGTTGTTTAAATGCAAAGGGGTTAGTGATCTAGGGCCAAGTATCAATCTTATGCCCAGTTCTATGTTCTCAAAGGTGTGGCTTGGCAAACCAAAGCCCCCACCATTGTATTGCAATTGGCGGATCGATCTATGGCGAGACCAGATGATGTAATCGAGGATGTCTTAGTCCAAGTGGGATCTTTCATTTTCTCAGTGGACTTTGTCATTCTAGATTTTGAGCCCGAT
Organism: Solanum virginianum; assembly: GCA_000787875.1. Lineage (NCBI taxonomy): Eukaryota > Viridiplantae > Streptophyta > Magnoliopsida > Solanales > Solanaceae > Solanum > Solanum virginianum. The sequence continues at coordinate 29,624 of DF360539.1, forward strand.
CATGAGGTTCCATTCATACTTGGTCGTCCATTTTTTATCTACCGGAGGGGCATTAATTGATGTGGTCGTAAGGAGGCTCACCATGAGAGCCCATGATAAAGTTGAGGTATTTGATGTTTGCAAAGCCATGAAATTGCCCGTTGTATATGAAGATTTGACAGTCATCATAGTGATAGATACAGTTGCTGCAGTGAGCCAAGTTGAAAAATAAGACCCACTAGCCAGAGTGTTGTTGAATCAAGGGCTAGTGGATGAGGAGGAGGCTCGTGAAATAGAAAGTGTGCTGAATAACAGTGTCAGCATGTTCAAGAAAGGAGTTGAACCATTAAATAGAGTGTTGGGACCTCCACCTAAACCCTCAATTAAAGAAGCTCTAAAGCTGGAATTAAAGTCATTGCCTTCACACCTCAGGTATATGTTTTTTAGTGAGAATAATACTTGTAATTATTTCTGCTTCATTGACTACAGCTTAGGTGGAAGACGATATAGTGGTGCTAAAAAGGAGAAAAAGAGCAACAAGATAGCAAATGTCAGATATCCATGGCATTAGTTCAGCTTTTTGCATGCACCAAATTTTCATAAAGGAAGGTCAGAAGCCCATAGCACATCCACAAAGATGATTAAATCCCATCATGAAGGAGGTGGTGAAGAAAGAGGTTATCAAGTGGTTGGATGCAGGAAGCATCTTCCTTATCTTCGATAGCAAATAGGTTAGCCCGATGCAATGTGTCCCCAAGAAAGGGGGAATGACGGTAGTCACTAATGATAAGAATGAGTTGATTCTAACAAGAACAGTGATAGGGTGGAGGATTTGCATGGATTACAAGAAATTAAATGATGCCACTCGAAAAGATCACTACCCGGTGCCATTCATTGATCAAATGCTTGATAGGCTCACGGAGCAAGAATATTATTATTTCCTTGATGGGTACTGAGGATACAATTAAATCACCATCGCACCCGAAGACCAAGAGAAAACCATATTCACTTGTCCTTATGGTACATATGCTTTTAAACACATGCCCTCTGGGTTGTGCAATACACCAGCCACTTTTCAAATGTACATGATGGTCATCTTTCATGATATGGTGGAAGACTATGTGGAAGTATCCATGGATGATTTGTCGGTCTTTAGGGAATCTTTGAGCTATGTTTGCAAAATCTGGATAAGGTACTAGCAAGTTGTGAAGAAACCAACCTAGTCCTTAACTAGGAAAAATGTGATTTTTTAGTTAAGAAAGGGATAGTTTTGGAACACAAAGTGTCAAAGTGCGGCCTGGAGGTGGATAGAGTAAAAATTAAAGTGATAGAGAAGTTACCTCCACTTATTTCAGTCAAGGGAGTCCAAAGCTTTCTTAGGCATGTGGGTTCTACCGTAGATTCATCAAGGAATTCTCAAAAATTGCAAAACCGCTTTGTGCCCTCCTCGAAAAAGAGGTACCTTTTAATTATAATGCTTCATGTTTGCAGGCATTTGAAACATTAAAGAAGAAGCTGGTTGAGGCACCAATATTGACCACACCGGCTTAGGAGCTCCCGTTCGAGCTCATATGCGATGCAAGTGATACAGCTATGGTTGCAGTCTTGGGGCAACGAAGACTAAGGATTTCACCCCATATACTATTCTAGCAAAACTCTGGATGTAGCTCAGAGTAATTATACAGTTACATAGACGGAGATACTAGCCTTAGTATATGCATTTGACAAATTTAGATCTTACCTGGTGGGCACCAAGGTCATTGTTTTCACTGACCATGTGGCTATTCAGTACTTATTCAATAAAAAGGATGTCAAGCTCAGGCTAATCAGATGGATCTTGCTGCTCTAAGAGTTCAATATTGAAATCAAAGACCGAAAGAAGAGTGAAAACCAAATTCCTGATCACCTCTCCTATTTGGAGAATGATGCTCATTTAGGTAAGTAAATGCAAATCAAAGAGGAATTCCTCGATGAGCAATTGTTGGCACTTGAAGTGGAGGAGCTGCCATGGTACGTGGACATCATCAACTACTTAGTGAGCAGTGTATTTCCCCCGGATGCTAACCATCAATAGAGGAAGTGGTTAGCCCATGATGCAAAAGCTATATATGGGATGAACCCTATCTTTTCAAGCAAGGGGCTGATCGTATGGTGAGAAGATGTGTGCCCGAAATAGAGATGTGGATGATTTTAGAAAAGTGCCATGTTTCTCCTTATGGTGCTCATCACAGAGGTGAGCGAACAGCTCACAAGGTTCTACAATCTTTTTTCTTTTGGCCTATTCTTTTTAAAGATGTTATGTAGTTTGTGAAACCTTGCGACGCTTGTCAAAAGACTATGTCATGCCCCAGGAGGGGACCTAAGAGGTGTCGGCACCCAGAGACTATTGCTAGCCCCCAAGCGAACCACTTGACCTCATCATCTTGATTCATTCAATAAAATCTACTAATCAACAGAAGACATAAAGAATGTAAATGGGCACATCTATCATCCAGTCTAAAAATAATAACAATATAATAGAAGGCTAGTAGAAAGAACTAGCTCACAATCTTAACAATCAACATTCTACTCTAGTATATGAAGCCTCTATCACTATCAAGCGGTGACAATGACTGATCCATGGCTACCTTAAATCCAAATAAGGTAAAGCTAAATAAATTTAACTCTAAAGCAAGATGAAAATAAAAGCTATGAATCCTCCAAAGTAGAGGAGGATCACCAATCAACTAAATGTCAAAGATTCTCAATGATGCACCTATTGATGATCTCTGATCCCTGTATTTGCATCATAAAATGATGCAACACCGAGTGATGTCAGTACGTGGAATGTACGATATATAAAATAACTGAATGAAATTGAAACATGTAGATTAATATAGAAATAATCAACATAAAATAATAACAATCAACATGTCAAGTGTCCATCTAAAGCAAGAATAAAGAGTAGACAAATGACCCATCTAACCCATGAAACCTCATCAATCAAAACAGACTCATCTCAGAGGGACTTATCTCAACTCATCTTATCTCATCTCAACTTAGAGTACTCAAAGTGGGAACTTTCTGGGAGTTTCTCTTATCCGACAATAATCACGCTGATGTTGCCACAACCATTCCATACTTGCCAGGTAGGGGACGAATCGAATCCACTAGGGACTACCAACAAATCAAATAAGTCCGTTATTATTTCAGGGACTCTATCAAGAGGGAACCACGATGTAATATTATAGTTCAAATCCTCACCTACGCTTAGCTACGTAGTTTGATGAGTACGAGTTAATTAACTCTTACTCTTTCGGTGTTCGATACTTCTCCCAAGACTCAATACTCATAAGATAATCCATCCAATCAAATTATCTCAAATCAGCCTCGTGGAGGAACTTCATCGCTCAATCAGTCTCATAGGGACTCTCATCATCTCATCAATCAACATCTCAATCAATAGCTTAATGCTTAAAACAATCATTAGGGACCAATCGAATAGACAAATCATTAGAGTTCATTTGGGAAGACTCATAGGCTATCAACTACTATCAACCTATCATCATTCTCACATTCACAACCACAATTACAATCAACATTCTCAATCAATGCTCTGGACTCAATCCCTATCTTCTTTCATACATGTTTTTAATAATTAATATATAGGATTTATGCAATATCTCATGAAAAATATTCAATTCAAGAAAATAAATTTATGATGATCATCAACATATGAAAATACATGTAATAATAATAAATTCTCAACAAAAAAATCAAGAATCATGTATGTAGATTCAAGAAGTTTTAATTCATTTCATCTACGAGGCACATTAAAGAACAATCTCACACTTTTAGCTTAGCCTTACATACCTGGGATCAAGCTTTGGCAATCAATCTCCTAAGAATCCTCCTTGAACTCTTCAATCTTACACTCCCCTTCTTTTCTTTCAAGCCATAGTCTCCTTCAAGAACTTAGAATGGCGTAGGAATGGGGTTTTAGACTTTTTTATACATTCAAACGACCTATTTTGATTGTGTTTTGAGTAAATTGGAGGTTGAAAAATGACTGGAATGCCCCTCAAATTAAAAAAAATCTCAACCCGAAATTACCCAGTCTGCATCGCAGACTGGGCGCGAACATGTACATTTTTTTCAAAAATTTTCCAAATGAGTTTTTCAATTCCCGTCGAAAAAAATTGAAAAAACCAAGTGTTGGTCCGCGTCCCAGGTGCGTCGCGCCTTGGGCGCGCATCAATGCTGGAATTCGCCTCGGATCAAAAAATTATTTTTGATCTAATGACTCTAAAATTCGAACGAGACTATTTTCACACTTAATTTTCCATGTTGATTATATATCCAATCTTAGATTCGCAAATGAAGCATGGGAAGACGTGTTATGCGCATATCTCTATTTTAGGGGTATTTTGAAATTTTACTGGGTGTTATAGACCGACACCATCTCCAAGAGACATGAGATGCCTCTTAACAATATCTTGGAGGTAGAGATATTCGATGTGTGGGGGATAGACTTTATGGGTCCATTCCCACCTTCTTTTGGCAACCAGTACATCTTAGTAGCAGTCGATTACGTGTCAAGATAGGTGGAAGCAGCAACTCTACCTACTAATGATTCCAAGGTGGTAAGCAAGTTTTTGAAAAAGCACATATTCACTTGTTTTGGGACTCCAAGAGCCATCATTAGTGATGGGAGTACACATTATATAAACCAGATAGTGAAGAATCTTTTGGCTAAATATAAAGTAAGGCACAAGGTCGCCACAGCCTACCATCCATAAACAAGTGGCTACTTTGAGGTGTTAAATAGAGAAGTCAAGCAGATTTTGTAGAAAATGATAAATGCCACTAGGAAATATTGGGCTATAAAGCTTGATGAGGCATTGTGGGCATACCGAATAGCTTATAAGACACCAATTGGCACATCTCCATACTGACTAGTGTATAGTAGAGCTTGAGCACCAAGCTTATTGGGCAATCAAAAGGCTGAATCTAGATCCAGAGCTTGCTAGAAGAAAAAGGTTAGAACAGTTGGAGGAGTTGGAAGAATTCTGGCTCTAAGCTTATGAGAGTGCAAAGTTCTACAAGGAGAATACCAAAAGATGACATGATCGGCATATCATAAAGTGTAATTTTGAGCCGGGCCAATAGATACTCCTTTTCAATTCTCGTTTAAAATTGTTTCCAAGTAATTTGTGGTCAAAATGAAGTGGACCTTATGTGGTAGTATCCGTGACACCCCATGGAGTAGTGGAGTTTAAGGACGAGAACTCCAACGAAACCTTTTTGATAAGCGGTCAACATGTCAACCACTATTATGGTGAACACACGAGCAAGTTTGAAGAGGTCATTAAATCAGCTAAATGAAGAGTAAACAGATGTTGTGTCATGTTGTGATGGTAAATCAGACGCTACATAAGAGACCACCCATGGTAAGGTGATATTTTGTAATTTATCTTTGCGTAGTTTTAAATTTTTACACCAAAAAAAATATTTTTAATAACTTAAGAACCCAAAATAATCATAACATGAAAATTTTTGCATTAACACCCAGTCCGTGCCCCTAGCGCGACGTGGACTACATGGTATTTTGGTGCAAAATTTTGCGTCCTCATTTCCTCACAATTCGTTGGATATTTTTTGTATATTTTTGGTCAAATTAACTTATTTTAGTGTTTTGTAGCATATTCAGGTGTTTGGTGAATATTTTGGAGTCCTGAACTTAAAGAAACATTTTTACGAAGCCCAAACAGTGTCTGTTTGCGAGGCCGCGATGCGCCTAGGATGTGGATTAGGCCATTTTGTGCCAGCACTGTTCAAACGTAAAAAAAAAATTATAAGTTACAGAATGTGCCAAGGGTGCGCACAGGTATAGTTTTCCCTATTAATCTCGTATAGCCCCACCCCTATATAAATAATTTCTAGGTGTATTTTCTCTTTTTCTCACGCTAAACCCGATCTCTCCCCCTCTTTATTTCAATTTTTCTCTCAAAAGTTTTCTCTTCTATCACTCCAAAACCACCTTAATCCGCGATGCATCTTGAATTTCATCAAGAAATTATTCCTCCCTCTTGCATTATTCGGCAAGATAAGTAAGTTTCTCTCACTATTTTCCTTTTTCTTGGTTATGAGTTTGAGTATTTTTTGTACGTTTTTAGGTTGCAATTAAAGTGGGTTAAGTAGTTTTGTGTAGATTATTGTTAAATACTTGTTGGGTGTTAAGATTTGAGGCCTAAACTTTTGTGTTGTGAAATTTTTATGCATAATTTTGAGGGTATGACATCCTAGGCCGAAAATCATGTGGAACATTGGGGATGTTGCAATCTTGAACTCAAATTGTTGCTAATATGAAGTGTTGTTGTTAGTTATATAAAATTCTAAGTGTGGGGTTGTGTTGTGGTATAATGCTTAAAGTTAAGTCCCACGGGTTGAAATGTGCTTGAATATCATTCTTGAATAACATGATTAACCTTATTACTTCAATATGCTTAAGATTGTTTAAGGAATGGACCGTATGAACTTGCAATGAGGGAATTGTAGTGGTTGTGACTATTTACTTGTTGAAAGTGGGAAACTTGGATTGTGACAGTTGTTGTGTTCCTTAGCTTTATGGGGTTATGGTGTTGGATAAAATCTAAGTGCAGGGTTGGGTATGTTTGGAATTGTGCAGTATGGTCAATATTTTTTGCATATGTATTCATGCTAACTATTTCTTTTTGTAGGAAATTATGGCTTTACTTGCTTGACGTACAGGTCAATCCACCAGGGTTGGGACCTCAACCAACAGGAAGAGGCATAGGGACATCCCTACAGTGCCTCGGGGCCCGGTGCACAATCGTCAAATAATCTAGTTTGGGATTAACACTGTGAACAGGGATGGTCAAAAGTGGTATAAATCTCACACTGAATCAAAGTACTTCCCAGATTTCTCGATCGATGCTGACTCGCTAGCCAGAGACTATCCGAATATTTATCAGCGGTACATGGACTACTGGATGAACTTTCTATTTGAGGAACCAAGGCATTGTAACCTAAGTGTCGTCAGAGAATTTTATGCTAACATAAGCAAGGAGCCAAGGACTCGCAGGTTACTGTTCGAGGAGTGGAAGTGGCTTTTACTCCACTGGCCATAAATGAGATCCTAGGCATCCCCGACAATGTGGCCTTGGAAATATTCATCAAGCTTCAATAGCGCCTACCCTACAGAGACATTCCTCCGCCAGGTGGATCCATCATGCATACCGGAGCTTCCACTAGTCTTTCCCTTTTGCATATCTGAATAAGGAAGCTCGAGTATGGGTGAAGATAGTGACCCACGCCCTTTTTTTGGGGCAGTAATTCACGGCTATCATAAGGGATAGGATCTGCTTGGTTTACGCACTGATGCAGGGGCTAGAGCTTAATGTCAGAGCAGTTTATGAGGAAGGATCTTGTTCACCAGGGCTGCAAGTATGCTTTTGGTGGTCGCATCACTGATTTGTGTCATCATGCAGGTGTCCCTATGGAGGAGTATGACTAATGTCCTCGCATCGAGACCAGTACTTATGTCATCATTAATGTTCAAGGGCCTGAGGTGGCTATGGGTCCAATCCTTACTAATGTTGAGCGTTGTGACAAAGACGAACTTATTATAGCCCGTATATACAGGCTTAAGATGCTACAAAATAGGACAGGCGGGAGACTGTCCACACAATGGAAATTCGACGAAGTTGAGGCCCATTAACCTTTGAATGATCATGCCAAAGCAGTTTTGGGCATGGGGCCTCAGTTTGTGGAGCCATTAGATGATGATATCCCATCCAATCTTGATGTAAAAAAGAGTGATTCTGAGGTGGAGGATGAGAAGGTTGACGAGGAGATGCCACTAACTGTCGGAGGTGAGCCTATTATGCCAGCCCCCGAGGAGTGAGCACCGATCTCCTATTCCACAGGTTTCGTATGGTTAGCACTGAGGGCAGTGCTACGTTTAAGTGTGGGGTGGGAGTATTATGCTACTAATTGAGACTGATATGGTTAATTTGACATGTGTATTAAGTTTGTAGGTTTCTTGTTTTATTTTTGGACATCATTTTCGTTTCTTTTTATTTGGTTATGATGTGTGATTTTTGCTTAGTTAATGCATTATATTAGTTGTGATATTTTATTTTGTGATTTTAGTAAATATAAATAATAGTAGTAGTCATAGTTGAGTGACAGGACCCTATGATGGATAGATGACGACTGTCTTAAAGGTGCTTGTCAAATCGAGTCTCATTTTAGAGTGTCGGTAGTAGGTTTAAATAAGCATTATATGTGAAACATATGAACTAAGATAGCTTCATTTCTTGAATTTTTAGTAGCTGATACTTGAATTTTGTGCTTCATGAATCTATATGCTTAATTTTGAATTCATAAAAATAATGTGACAGTGAGTTTAGTGATGCCTTATAATGAGAATATGCCAGGTGATAGTGAGTTTATTTGTGTCTATATTGCTATAGCTTTTGGAACTTGCCTGGTACATGAATTTGACTTGGTAGGTATTGAATTTAAAGGAAAGGATCTAGGCATTTCTTTTGTCGTCTTAGCACTTTTTGAGATTTTTGTCCACTTAATATAAACATCCTTAGTTAGCCCTTTTGAGCTTTAGACTTTTTCTTTGGTTAGCCATATTTCAAGCCAAAGCCATTCTTTGACTTTAAACCGTGTTTTATCCTAATTCTTAAGCGTTTTAGCATGATAAGTTAGAGAGATGGAAGTGGGAATGGGCACCAAAAAGATAAACCCATTATATAGGGGTACTCCAAAATAAAATAGACTGCCTATAAATATTAGCTGATGTTTCTAAATTTTGTAAATCATAAAAACAAATAATGAGTGTTGAATTAAGAAGGATTAGAGGTAATGAAGTAAGATGAGGGTAGTGTAAACTATGAATGCTTGGGAATTGAGCCTTATCAGCTATATCCTGAAAATGTATCCACCCAGCTCGAAGCCTATATTACAACGGAATAAAAGACTTAAGTGATCCTTTAAATAAAATTCAAACTAGGTTGGATTTAGACATTAAGGGCAAGTTTATAGGAACTAGAAGCAACATAAGACTTCTTTTGAGAGAGAGAGAGAGAGAGAGAGAGAGAGAGAGGATTATGTACCCAACTTTAATCTTCTTTTAGGTTTTAATGGTATGCATGGGTAATTCTTCTAGTGAGGGCATATGATCATCTAAGGCTGGCAAATAGGTGAGCTGTTAACTAAAATTCTACATGAGTCCACATTGATACATGAAGTGCTTAATGAAATTTGATTTTGCTAGGAGACTTGAAAAGTGTTTGTCATAGTTCGAAATGTATTGTCATGTAATGTTTATTATACATATTACCTAGGATGTGTATCTTGATTTTCTCAAGGACAGACAAAGCTTTAAGTGTGGGTTAGTGATCTTAGGCATATTTATACGCCCAACTAGCTAAAATTATCCATAATTAGAGCCTAGTTAGAGGGTAAATTCTTAGACTCCAGGGATTTTTAGTAAGATTTTATTTATTTTGTTAATAATGGGTCAAGTACACCATGTGGTTTTTTTTAATTGATTTTTATCATATTATGATGTGCCTGAGTGAGACCCAAATAAAGAGGAGAAAATCAGTGCAAAAAAATGAAGAAAAAGAATTCACAACACCTGGTCCGCTCCTAGCGCTTCGCGAACTAGTGCATGGAAATGGAAAATGTGGCCGGTCAACAAAGTATGCAAAATGCTACCAATAATGCTAGTCCACATCGCGGACTTAAGGAAAAACGAGTAAAAGTTCGATTTCGGGATATATAAGTCATGTTTAATATGTAAAACCTAGTTTTAGTTTTGGGGGTTCTGAGAGAAAAGCCTTAGAGGCGGCTGGAAACTTGTGAAGACCATTTTGCTCAGTTTTTACCATTACTTTCTTGTTTTTCATGATTTTTACTATAATCTTGTGGTGTAATCTTATAATGTGTGGCTAATGTTTCCATTTCTGAGATTGTAGCTATAAACAATGTGTTAGTTCTTGAGTTTTTGACATTTATGAATGGGTTTTTGTGACTACTCTTACATTACTATAATCTATATTTTATAGCCTGATCAACTGTGAAATAAATTTGTTATACATTATGGATTCGAAAGATGTTGGAATAGATTGAACACAGTAATATAGGAAGCTTGTTCAACTAGGAAACTAGATTGATTTGTGTATGGGATACTTGTGACAACTACCATACACCTTGCTTGATTCAAATGCAGGAAGATTTTATTAATGCATTTTTTATTGTTTGTTTATCCCCACTCAATTATGTAGTTAGGCAAACAATAAGAATAGGTCGGCAGAGGCGTACAACCCTGTTTACGTAATTTCAACCCTGTGAATCCGTACTCTGTAACCCAAACATAAATGCAAACTTTGAAACTAATAACTGCATCAATAAGGTTACAATCCCGGAATCATTCTTAATTTGATATTTAACACCAAATAATTCAAGTTTAGCATTTCAATTATTTCTTCAATTTTTTTGTAAACAAATATTATCAACATTTTTTGTCAAAAACACTTCAAACATAATATCTTGGGTTGTTACCAATTTTAATTAAATCCTTTGGCTTCGATATCCCAGTCCTTAAATTAGGGCCACTATATTACTTGTTTTGACCATGTATACTTGTGTGCGTAGGGAGGCAACACAAAGATACCTTATGACTCTTTGGTGAGATAGAGTGGGTTGTATAGAGTAGAAGAGTTCAGAAGGACTTTTATTTCTAGTAGTTGATGAAGTAATCTATTTATCAAATACACCGCAACTTTAATACAATAACCCCAATATCTGATAGGCAATTGTGACTGGTGATGTGCCACAAAATACGACACTTCTAATGCTTTAAACTTAAAATTTTATGTGTTCTCAAAGTGATGTTAGTGAGTTTGATATGTTTTGATGTTAATTCTGTAGAATTTCAGGAAACAAGGAGTTTTTGTGCTAACTTGGACAGATTGCAGTTTTTTGGATTTTAATAAGACCATCTACGGTCTATGGCTCATTCCACGACTCATATATGGGTTTCGTAGGTTTGATCAAGTAAAGGGCCAATTTTCAAAAGTTCAGACTACGTATTACCAGGACGGGTTGTAGATCACTTGATAGCCCATACATCAATTCGTGCTTTGAGGATCAAGAAATATGCATAGTTGCTGAAAGTTACCAGGATGAAGGCTTTCACGGGTCGTAAGTCAAATGACGGGCCATAGGAAGTAGTTTGTAAATTCAAGGTAGTTTTTAAAGGATGTAATCTATGAGGTCATCTACGGGTCGTGAAGTCATCTATAGCCCGTAAGTCCGTTCGTGAAAAGCCTCGATTCCAGTTTTCCTAATCAGTTTAGGATTTGGATTTCTTTTATTATAAATAGGGGTTTAGGCACTTTTAGACGTACAAAACTCTAGACTTCATATTATTACATTTTTTAAAGCATGTTCTTGGAGATTTCTTGTGAATTAGTTTTTATTTTATCTTCGAGATGTAAGTGTTCTTCAACTCTTTGTTGTAAGTGTTCAATTATGCAAATCCATAACATGATTCTTTCATCTATAATGAACATAAGTAGCTAAATCCACAACTAGGGTTGTGAGAACCATGACTAACTAATGAAGTAAAAAAACTGAATAGTTTGTAATCTTTGGAAAGTGTGCATGTATGTATTATTCATCTCTTTGTTTTGATTACTTTTTAATAGTGGTAATCGTTAAAATTTGTCTTATTCTTGCTTACTGGACCAATGGGGTAATGAATGGGAAAAAGGATAAAGTACATGATTCAATCTGAGCAAACTCGTCTAATCAACCTGAAAAGACTAAGAGATGTTTGTATTGGGCCAAGGTAAGGTTTAGTGACACAACACGCGGAGACAGACCAAGTTGCGTGGTGAAATTTTCCTAGTTGTCAGAACAAGGAATTAGGTGAACATAATTTACTAGTTTTGCATGTTACACACTAGAAAAGATTACAATTATGATGATATACTGTGTTAGGAGTTCATGGGGAACACAATACCCCAGTTACTACTCTCACTAAATTCAGAACATTTGCATTGAATGTTTGATCATAGTTAAGGTTTAATTTTTGTTTTTACGTTAAAATCCTCTCTTTGAGAAGTAAATCGATTAATTCATCTTAATTACTTTAATTACTCCACGTCTAGATCATATTCCTCATGAGATTGACCTTAACTATTATTAGGTTCTATATTTGAACAATGATCACTTGTACCTTAATTAGGAGGTGTAAGTGCCGTCATCAAGGAATACGATTTTTAGAGTGGTTTAATTAGGGTAACTGGATAGTTAATCTTTAATTCCATACTTTACATTTTAGCATACAAGATAGTGGCTCTGTGGAGGAGCTCAACATCTGTCCAGATGAGGGCGTTGAGCTTCAATGTACTAGGGTAGCATCCAAATAGTTGGTAGTTCCATTCGGATGACGAACTCCGGAGAAGGGTTCCAAATCAGGCTCCAGAGATAGGGATGGCTCCGGGTCTGACGAGGAGTTAGGTCCAGAGTCCGCAGAGTCAAGCAGGTCCACCCTAACCCTAGTTCCTACAGTCAGACTATTAAGATGTTGGTGCATCAAGGGCATGCAGGAAGAGGATGTCCAGTTGGACGACATGGGCCAACATGTACCATTTTTAAGAGCCGAGGATAGTTGCGTCAAGAATTTTGTACCAATGCTTTGTGACACCATGGCACGTTACATCCTAGACTAGTTAGCAGCTTCATCGGGAAAGTATTCCTCGGTTGGTTCGCGACTTCTATGCCTCATATGCTTCTACTATCATCGGAGCTACGACAAAGAAGACGAAGCCTCTCTCACAGCCCAGACTGACTCAGATGATGGTGTGTGGAGTTCCAATAGATCTATTAGAGGCCACCATCCATAGATTCTTATTTAGTCTGACCTATCAAGCCCCCATGAGGACAGCTAAGTTTGAGTATAGATTGGGGCAGGCGCCGAACAGAGTATTGATGAGAGATGCGACTCAAAAAGCCATTTTGATGAGATGGATTGCTAGCCATATAGTTGAGCAAGGCCAGGATGCTAACTGGATATCCAATTCTGCATCTATTATAAAGGCCTCTCTCAACTTTATAGGAAAATTTAGGTGGGCAGTTGTGCATACGCGGATCTGGCTGACCCAAGCTAATAACACCCTAACGGCAGATCACACAGTTTTGATTGCCAATATTATTGTTGGATATAAGATTGACTTCACTCGATGTATAGTCAAAGCGATAAACAAGCATGCTTGGATGTGGTCCACTTCAATCTTGTTCCCATGTTTAGTGCATTGACTATGTATAGAGGCAGGGATGGAGATCTTACCCAATGTGGACATGATGATAGACGTGCCGAGGACTCAGGATGCCTGATAAAGGTCAATAAGAATGTAGTGGCGATACGGCAAGCACCGCATACTGTAGTCAGACTACCGAAGATGTTTGCCGAGGGTCCACACCCTAACAATACTGCCACCACTACTGCTGCTGCCATTAAGCCTGAGAGGCTCCCACAGACTAATATTAAGAGAGAGACGGGGCCTACTACTTCCACCTCCACTGTACCAAAAGTCATACATGTACGTCCTCAGTGCGCAGGCATGGTCTATGTCTCTGTGGAGTCTATTCAAGCTCTGGTACAGAGACAGGTCCGCACTAAGTTCTAGTTGACTTATTTATTGTAGCAAATTAGGCCTTGGGTTCACAAGGCCATATCATAGTCCGAGGAGTGCACGTAGAAGCATTTTATGGCCATACTTGAGGAGAGAGTAACATTATTACATGGTTGTGTGGATGCTTTTGAGAGGCGTGTGGAGGAGTGCCTTGGATCGACTCAGACTCCATACTTTACAGCTATACATACGGAGATCCAGCAGCTTTGTGAGGATATGAGGACTGCAACTCCAGTACCATTGGTGATTCCTATTCCAGATGTTATGATAGAGGTGCCAAATTTATTTGCTGATGACCCTCCCCCCACCCAGTCTGTGCTTCTGGGAAGAGGCGTCACACTAGTAATGATGATCCTTATGCTGCTAGGTGAGACACAGAGAGGTTGGAGAGAGAGAAGATGGAGGCTGCGAGATAAGCCTCCATTGTGGATGAGATGGCATGGCAAACACGTGATCAAGAAATGGTGAGGGGTATTGACCCTCTAGATATGCAGCCACGATAGTAGAGACCACCCAGCAAGTTGATAGTGATGAGACACAGACTGACATTAGCGCCTAGGCACCCGGGTATGTTCCTTTTTAACTTTTATGTTATCTTTTATTTTATTTTGTTACATTGAGGATAATGCAAGTGATTTTTGGTAGGGTGTGGGTATTTATAGGACTCGCCAAAGTCTAAGTAACCAAGGCCTATATCTACTCTAATTTTTTAGTCCGAGAGATTTTCTTTCCTGTGTTCCTTTCCCTAATGGCATTTACTTTATGCTGGACTTGCATGTTTATGATGTGTAAGTAATGTTGATAGCATATTGTACTGATACATGTGGCATATGTTAGTTTATATTGAAAAATGATACCCCTCTATTTATTAGATTAATTATGTGTTTATAAGTAGTTTTGATGACAACCACGTAGGATAAGAAGTTGAAATTGTTTTTTCTGATGAGATAGGGTGAATTGTGATAAAAAGCGTGATCTCAGAGTCTGTATTAACAATGTATTAAGTGCCAAGTGTATGTGAGCGTTATTCTGTAGTTCTTATGTTGTGTTTCAGTCCAAAACTTGCCCTGTTACTCTGACTTAGACTTAGGTTAGTTGGTTAGGGAAGGATCAGAGGTCGTCGTTCTTATTAGTCCACTTAGCCTTAAATAACTAACCAAATGCAGTATGTATCCCTTGATCCTAAAATTTAAGCCATACATGTACCTTTTTCTTTATAGATACCTAAGTAACCAAACCTTTCTGTCTATGTAATCTTGAATTTGGCCCTGGTTCCTCCTTGAATTTTAGGCACCTCAACCAAGGCTAAAATCTTAAGTTAAGGATGGCTACCAAAAGTGGCCCTGGTTCATAGTTTGGATACTGTCCACCTCAACTCAGCCTAAAAGCCTAAGTTGATGGTGGTTGTTGCAAAGAAATCACAGCAAGATGGGGAAAGAAGCATAGTAATACAATAAAATATGAAGTGGGTGCAAGAAAAACTAATAGATACCAAAATTATGAGATGGCAAGAAAAAGAATTGAGAAAAATAAAAGGCAAAGAGCTGAAAATTAGAATAAAGTGCACCTGCAAGTGTTTAAAATAGGAGAAAGAGATTAATGAGTTAAAAATATCAGTGTTGGTAGGACAAAGTGTGAAATAGCATAGTGTCAAGGAGCGCAATTAGTCATTATGCTCCAAAAATATCAGACCAAGCATCCAAACCTATGTTACAAGCTAAGAAAGTCCTATAGTGATCCTAGTTCAACTAGTCAAATGTCATGATCGTGAATATAGGGACAAGCTTATGGTATTGTACATAGTGTTTGAATTTTAGTTATGAATGTGAGCGTATTTGTTAGTCCCTAGCATTGAATCAGAGTATATCAATTTGAGTGAGAAACAGAACTTCTTTTTGTGAGGGTACTTAAGTTACATTGTTGACTATAGGCTATCTTGGTGATTGTTGCTTATTACGTTGTCCTACTTGTCATAGTTGCTCTGTCACATATTGATCCACTTGAGTTTGTTTGATAACTATCTTGTATATGCGTAGATGGTTTGACTGGGTATCTGTGATTGATTGAGAGATGATGTATGCCATGAGATTGTGGTCTATGTGTTGTTGTATTGCTTATGTTAGATTGAGTTCGCTGCTTGAGGACAAGCAACAATTTTAAGTTGCGGGTATTGATGTGCCGCCAAAATTCAATACTTTTAATGCTTTAAACTTAGAATTTTGTGTGTTCTCAAAGTGATGTTAGTGGGTTTGATGTATTTTCATGTTAATTTGGCAGGATTGTAGGAATCGGGGAGTTTTTGTACTAACTTGGATAGATTGCAACTTTTTGTATTTTCACGAGACCATCTACGGTCCGTGGTTCATTCTAGGACCCATAGATGGGTTTCGTAGGTTTTATCCAGTGAAGGACCAATTTTCAAAAGTTGAGACTATGTGTTATCAGGACAGGTCGTAGATCATTTGATGACTCGTACATCAGTTCGTGCGTTGAGAATCAGAAAATATGTATAGTTGTTGAAAGTTACCAAGACGAAGGCTTTCACGGGTCTAAGTCAAATGACAGGACATAGGAAGCAGTTTGTACATTCAAGGCAAGTTTTGAAGGATGCAATCTATGGGGTCATCTGTGCGTCGTAAGTCCATTCGTGAAAAGCCCCGATTCCAATTTTCCTAATCAGTTTAGGATTTGAATTTCTTTTATTATAAATAGAATTTTTAAGTATTTTTATACGTAAAGAACTCTAGACTTCATATTATTACTTTGTTTAAGCATGTTATTGGAGATTTCTTGTGGATTACTTTTGATTTTATTTTCAAGTTGCAATATTGTGATTTTCGTGAAGATTTCAGATTTTGTATTCTTCACTTCTTCGTCGTAAGTGTTTAATTATGCAAATACATAACATGATTCTTTCATCTACAATGAACATGAGTAGCTAAATGAACCATGAAGAACTAACGAAGTAAAATCAAATAATTTGTAATCCTTGGAAAGTGTGCATGTATCTATTATTTATTTCTTCATTTTGATTGTTTTTTAACGGTTGCAAACCTTAGAAATAGCCTTATTATTACTTACTGGACTAAGGGGGTAATGAATGGACAAAGAAATAAAGTAACAGGATTCAACATAAGCACACTCGTTTAATCAACTTGAATGGACCAAGGGATAGTTGTACTGGGATAATGTGAAGAGTTAGTAATACGACACCCATAGACGGACCAAGTTGTATGGTGAAATTTGCCTAGTTGTCGGACCAAGGGACTAGGTCAACATAACTTACTAGTTCTGCATGCTACACACTATAAAAGGTTATAATTATGAAGTTATACTACGTTAGGAGTTCATGGGGAACACAATACCCCTAGTTACTTCTCTTACTGAATTCATAACATTTGCATTGACTATTTGATCGTAGTTTAGATTTAATTATTGCTTTTACATTAAAAATGCCTCTTTGAGAAGTAAGTCGATTAATTCATCTTAATTACTTTAATTACTTGAAGTCTAGACCATATTCCTTATGGGATTGGCCCTAACCATTGTTAGGTTCTATATTTGAACAACAATTGCATATACCTTAATTGGGAGGTGTAATTTGGGCATGATCAACTGAAATCTGATAGCTCTGGCTACATTAAGAATATGTCTATGCTTCCTTTCTACTATATCATTTTGCTAAGGTGTGTGGGGACAACTGCTTTAATGTAAAATACGTAGATCATGAAATAAGTCTGTGCATCGAGAATTAAAGAATTCAGTGCCATTGTCAGATCTCACAACCTTAACTTGAGCATCAAACTGAGTTTTGACCATTTTGAGAAAATGTTTAATGGCAACAATAGTCTCAGACGTTAATTGCAACAAATAAATCCATACAAATCTGCTATAGTCATCTACAACTGTTAAGAAGTAGTGTTTCTTATCCATAGTAGGGGCTTTATAGGGTCCCCAAAGATCCATGTGAACAACATCAAATCTCATAGAGGTCCTAGAGTTGCTAGTAGGGAAGACTAGCCTGGTTTGCTTTGCCAGTGGACAAATGGAACATTTAGAGATCACTTCACTATCTTTATTATTTAGAACTAGATTCAAAAGTTTTAAGGTCTGAGAAGAAGGGTGTCCAAGCATGTTATGCCATAGATTGAGATCCTGCGTTTTGCTCCTGCAGCCACCATTTTCTGATCACATCTTACATCCTTAACTTGTTTTGTAGTAAACTTGCTCCTCAAGATATACAAGCCTCCATCTTCCTTACCAATCCCCTTCACTTTGCCACCGAAGAGGTCCTGAAAGATGTAAAAATCAGGGTGAAAAGACACAAAACCTGATAGTTCCCTTATGAGCTTGGACACTAACAATAGGTTGACCTTGAAACCAGGTACGTACAGCACAGCTTTTGCGAAATCATTGCCAAATATGGATGCTTCACCAACATGACTAATCTCTAATTTGTCTCCTATAGGCAAATGCACTTGATTCTTCTGTGATTTTGTTAAAACATGACTTCTTAACATTAAATGCTTATTTGCTGTAATATGATGTGATGCACCAGAGTCCACAATCCAATCTTGTGCAGGTATATTTGACATTAAACAAGTAACAATACCTGCTGTGTTGGCCAACTTAGGATCATGTACATCTTTGTTCAACATTTCTAGTATCGGTTTGTACTCCTTTACAGTGAACGCCTGTCCTTTTGCCCAAAAGGTTCTGCTTACTTCCTGACTAGTTGATGCCACTTGAGATTGCTCGCTTTGATTATTAGATATGTTGTTTGCTGAGTGTTGGCCAGAGTATGATGAACCTGTTGCATTTTTCATGGTACTTGTTAGAAACTGTCCTCCAAAAGCACCAGGATGTGAATGTCCTACTATATTTCTCATATAGTTATTGCCATGTCCTGATTTCTTCTTTTGCTTCCAAGCATCTAGAAAGCCAATCAATTTGTAGCAGTTGTCTTTGGTGTGACCAGTTTAGTGACAATGCTCACATCTTCTTCCTTTGTAGTACTCCTTTCCTTGATTCTTGTTCACACTCATCACCACTGGATCTGATTTGTCAACAACATTAGTTATGTGTGTTGAGTGTTGAATCTCATCTTCTATAATCATGGAATAGGCTTAGTTTATGGTTGGTGTAACTCCTTTCAACAGAATCTGCCTACGAGCTTGGTCATAGGTCTCATTCAATCCGCTCAAAAACTGAATCAGCCTCAACTGTTGCAAGTGATATACATATTCCTTTGATTGAGGACACAAACAACTAGGATTTGGTGTCACTGCATCATATTCATTCCATAATGTTTTCAGTTTAGTAAAATAATGTGAAAACAAGTCAGTACCTTGTGTCAAAGTGTTGATTTCTCTGGTGCAACTGATAGATTCTCATGCGATTCACTTTGTCAAATCTCTCCTTCCAAGTCTGCCCGAACTGAGAAAGAACTTGTAGTATATACAATTCCACTTAAGAGTTCTTCACTGACAGTGTTCATCAGCCATGATAACACAATTGCATTACATGTTTCCCATTGTTCATGTAGTTCTTCTCTGTACAGACCTACAAAAACATACTTCCTCTTTCCCATCACTGCAATCCTCACCAACCTACTCCAGATTCCATAAATTTTTTATCCAATCAACTTGGTTGGAATCAACACAACTGCTGAAGTGTCTGAAGGTCCAATATATAGGGGATTATTATGTATCTTTGGGATCGTCATTTTTGCGGCTTCAGTCTACAAATTGTCTAGCTAGAAAGCCTCTAAACTTTGTCTGTGACTTCTCGAAGCAATCAGTATCAACTGCTCTGATACCATCATGTGGAATTGTGAGCTTAATCAACTCACCAATTCATCTATGAGCTGAATTGTAGAGTAGGAGGAAGAATTTTATTGAAGAAGAATTTTATTGATTCTCAATTTCCTACATCTGCTAGTCTGTTGAAAAAGGCAATATATATAGCCAGAGGATCACATGATTCTCATGACTAACTGCGAGCTCATCAACAAACTCAACCAACTAGTACATTAGTAACTAACTCGAACAAGTAACTGAAGCAATGGAACAGTAAATCAGTGAAAGTGAAGTGAACAACTGAAATACCAAACTAACTACTAAACTAAACATATTGGAACAAAAGAAAAATCAAACTTACAATCCCTTCCAAACAAAGTCTGGTAAGGTAGAGATTTTGCATAGTCAACGTTATTTACAATGAAGACGAACTATAACAATAGGCATTTACAATAAGAAATGTGCATCTAGTACATTTCCACTCAATAGTGACGTGCTTCTAAGCTGTATTTACAAGGAAGCAATTATGCTAGCGAATAGTTTTACAATCACTATATCAATCTTCATATTGATAATTATGAATAATTTTGCTGGCATCTAGGTGTGCATATTGCACATTACATGCCAATCATGCACTAAAACCACTGTGGAGGGAACTCCAAGTATTCGATGGAACACTGGGACAAGCTTGTGCTGATGCCTCCACCATCTGCTCCATCTTAATTCCAGCGTTGCATATGTTAGCAACGGAGCGCATATGTTTCATTCCATACTGAGATAACGATCCACAATATGTTTCAAATGTTCTTACCTGTACAACACAGGTATTGCTGATGAATATAAGCCATGAAACCATCCAAACTAACAATACATCAAAATACCAATGATCTGTGCTTCATACCCAATATACTCATCCAAGCTATACAAGAATAAAATTATTTCCTACCCACCAGCAAATTCAAAAGATGTTGATGAAAATGGAGTGTGATTGGTGTACTTACATAGGATTTCAGGCAGTCCCAATTGTCAACAAGAGGCTGACCAGCAGGGCGGACACTTGCCAGCACCTCTGGACCTTTTTTAATTCCAAACAGAAGCTTACCAACAAGGGCTATGCTGATGTCTAAGTGCATTCTATGTGATATTGCCTCATTTAACTGTTTCTGAGCCTCAGTTTTCCTAACAGAGCCTTCAGGAGCCTTGTGGAACTGCCAGTTTAGACAAACAGAACAGTAAGTCAGAAAAAAATCACATGGTGAAGAACATCAGATACAAAATTTCAGTCTCTTTGACCTGAACATTAAGAATGGGCTTCTATAGTAGCTATACATCCCTCAAATATGGTCATTAGTAATTGGCACCTAATGGTGCAAATGTATATCCTTTTTTTAAGATGATATTTCAACTAGATTTAATGAACTTCAAAAATCAAAACCATTATTTCCTGCCGTTTTACATGTGTAGGTAATTTTACTTCTTTCATACTTAGGATACTAACTTGATTCATAAAAACACAAACTTGGAGCATACCTTGTACCAGAAATGCACAAGATCTGCATCACGCTGGTTTACAGCCTTTGATATTTGTAAGGAATTATCATCCATAAAAGTATAATTATCATTTGCAGGATCAGTACCCATATATAAGAATAGAGCATTCTTGCTGAGATGTACATCACCATATTGCATGACATGCGAACCATAGGTAGGATTCCCATGGGCAGTTCTCTCTTTGACCTGAATAATCAGGCATTAGAGCTGATGACTTGCACTCAATTCTCAAATTGCATCATAAAAAGTACATTTCAGAAATAACCCGCATATGACTATTCACAGTAAGAGCTAAATCATCAGAAGTATAAAATGGCATCTACTTCCTCTCTTTACCCTTTCTCTCACTTGCACAACTGAAAGATATTGGCTTCGCTTTTAAGGTTCTTCATTTTACTACTATTATTTTATACTTTTCTACTGAGCCATGAGTTCTATTATAGATTATCCCAATTCTCCATGTCCATAAGCCCTTACCAGGTGATATTGCTGCTTCAAACTTTCAGTCCGCAGGTTGTGTCTTTCACTGTTCAGATACAAAGAACAGAGTCAACAAAATATCATGCTGCTGAAACTAATAAAACAATATCATAAGCAGATTTATAGTTATAATAACTACGCCTTAATTTCACCTAGTTAGGGTGACTAAGTAGCATTTCATAATTGCATAATGGAAAAATTTGAATGTAAAGGAATAACAAATGGAAAGAAATCCTCATATCACTAGCACCAGCTCTCATTGGCAAGTCACCAGTTCTCGAGCAGTACCTCGTGAGTTTTATCATCACCAGTGTAGAATTCAAGAACGTATTAAATTTCTATGGCAAAGATACTTAAAGGACGAGATGAATTAAAGTTTTTCAAACATAGTGGTCTGCTGATACAGACATTGAGAATATCTACAATTTCTATTGTCATGCTATTTATAGGACTGGCGAACTTATGATGTCAAACATAGCCAAGCAAGAAGCTAACACATTGGACAAATATCATAAGTCGAAAATTCATCAGAAACTCAAATTTGTTATAGTTGCTTCACATGGCATTTATGTAATGCAGAAAAAAGGCATGTACCTGTCCTCCATCCAGGAAATACTATACAAGTCACCCAGGCAGGTCTCATATTCGATAGGAGGACTAGGGTACTCTCCTGGGCAATAGGTTCCCCAGCTGCTCTCATCAGCATTTGATGCTGTTGTGGCATAGATGTTCAAACCTTCAGGAAGAAGACCCTCAAACATACTTCCAGACTCACAAGCTTCAAGGTAAAATACCTGCAATAGAAAACAAGAAGAAACTTAGAGAAGGGAAAAGGACTCAAACAACCTATAGCAGCAGGAGTCAGCAGGAAATATAAAAGCTCACCAAGCTTTTATATGTCCCGGAAGCATGCTTCTTCTTCAGAGCAGCAACCAGATCATTTGCATAGAGGTAAGGATTGGTAGGCATCCCTAGAATAATGACACTGTAATTAGTATATAAAGTGAAGGAACGATAAAATATTTTTCATACAATTTAAGAAGACCAATCAAATGCAAAATATAATTGACGACAGCAAGCCTTCAACACTTTGATCAAACAAAATATGTCCTGTCTTATTTTTTCATTCATCACCAAAAAACCAACTTACCCTTGATCCATACAGACGATAGAATTCCACATACAATAGTGATATCCCAAAATTTGAAAGGTCGAAAGAGAAGATGGTTCATAAGAGACATAATAAAACCACGACAGATTGTGAATCAACTATTGGCTAGTGATTTCTTGTTGAGTATGGCCGTCTATATCATATTCAAAATTAGAAGTTGTTATTGTTAATTTGGAAAGCAGATTATTCTTGGGAATATAGTTTATAAGCATATGTCTAGAAATGCAGTTTCTTGGGAATATAGTTTACAAAGGTTGTTATTGTTTCATTTGGCTAGCACTATAGAAACTACATTTCTAGATGTGGGCTTAGAGGAAATGTGAACACAGCAAAAAGGATCAAAGATTTTCATGAAACAAATCAGTACTAAGAAGTACAAAGAAGCCACTCACCAAGCACTCCAGCACCCCCATGATCACTATAAAAAATGAAGATATGATCATCTGGACCACTATCTACCACCTTTCCACTGCCTCCCGTAAGAGCAGTTTTGTTCCCAAGGAGAGCAGCAAGAAAGTTGTTAACAGTAACATCATCCCCAGTGTAATCCTGCCTCAAGAGATAATATCAGAAACAGGTATTAGGTAGATGGTAAATTTTTAATTTTTTTGAGAAGGTAACAGTAGGTAGATGGTAAATTTACGGAAATACACGTACCTTGGGAACTCCTCTGTAAACATCCTCCCCATGAGGGCTATTAATAATGACTCCTGGCCTTGGATTTTCTTCACTGTTTGCAATGTCATCATACATGAACACAACAATGTTCTCATCTTTAAGACCACCCTTCTTCAACAGCTGATATGCGTGGCATATATCAGCCTGATTCAAGAATGACAGGGCATATTATCAATATAGGATAACCATGTGGATCCCCATAATCAAGAGAAGTTGCCTTCTTTTTTCTACACAACCTCGAATTCAATTTATTAAAACAACAAAAAGGGGTGATCCATACGTATGTTACCAACTCAGTCAGAATTAACACTTAGTTGCTCTTGATATGTTAACAAAAAGGGGTCCAGTATTTGCAAAAGTATTTTAGTACCATTAGATAATTAGTATGCTAGTGCATCAGCACAAGTGAAATTCAGAAAATATAAGAGATTCATAAAGCCAATCCCAGCATGCTTAGCAATTGAGGCTAAGTGAACTGATTGTTCATTGAAAGAAAAATGTCGTTTTGCAAAAAGTTATCACCCAAATAGTAATATCGTTTAGATAGATACCTTCCAAGTTCATACAAGCAGCATATATATATATATATATATATATATATATATATATATATATATATATATATATATATTAGCAAGGTTATACAAGTAAAAGACCTTGCCACTCAGAAACAAGAAAAGGACCCCAGATTACCATATATCAACTAACACCAGTGGCAGGTTACATCACACCAGCTTTCTTGAAACTCTAAAAGAGCATATTACATGGACATAAATATAATAATGGATAATACTCCCTTCTTCCATCTTTACTTGTCTATTTTGAGATATTCAATAATACTTATCTATTTTATGAAATCAACAAATAATTTTATACTTAGTTCCTATTTTACCCTTATTATTGATAGTAATCATTTCTCTATCCCATTTTTAAGACATTATATTTATTATATTTAAAAAGTGATTTGATAAAATTACTCTATTATTAACTATTTTTTAATTTTTATGTTGAGTCAGTAAAGTCGAAGAGAGGGAGTTTACACTCTCGTGGTTAGCCCCACAATTAACATCCACTAGTGTAATTTTTTATATATATACAAAAAGTTTAGTTTTATATGCTATTTACTTGAGTGTAATGTTTTTTGAGGGGATTCAATTAAACTCCTCGGCAAAAGACTACGGCCGTCTGGCTTTATAAACTTTGTTGATAGGTTTTAAAAATTCATATATAATAATAATAATAATAATAATAATAATAATAATAATAATAATAATAATAATAATAATAATAATAATATCTCTTGTGAGCTCACAAAAGCATATACAGTAAACTCATTACTAAAGTGAACTGTAGCTCCGACTCCACTAATCATAAGGTAGACTCTATGAATTCTTGTTATACGAAAACACGAGAAATATTTGAAGGAAAAAATGAATTATGACCTGGTGACGATAATTCCAATAACCGTTTGATCCGGCAAGCAAGATAGCCCATCTTGTACCGACGGAGTCATCAGAACCTTCCGACGGAAGTTTCAAAAAGTTACGGCTCTCGGAAACGGCGGCGAACCCAATCAGGAACAAAATTCCGGCGACGTAACCATTCATTGTCGATACAATGAAAAATAGAAATAAAGGAGTTGTTATAGAAAAGGCTCCCATACCAGCTTATTTTATAGACTTTTGTGACGTCCGTGGACGGCTCAGATTAAATTAGATACCCTCTCCTTCTCCATTTCTCACTAATTAATTAATAATAATAATTTCTGTATAAGTCCTTTTCCCTATTAGAATCTGGACGAATTGTCGGATTATAGGGTGTGTTTGGTATGCCAGAAAATGTTTTTTGAAAAATATTTTTTTATTTTTTTATATTTAGTTGTATTAAATATTTTAAAAAATATTTTTTAAATTAATTTATTTTTTTTAAATTTAAGGAAAATGATTTCCTTTCAAAAGTTAAGAAAAATGTTTTTCAAAACTCTTACCCAATTTCAAATTAATTTTTTTATCCTATTCATATTATGATCCCCCTTCTCGAATCATTTTTAAATAAAATAAAATTAAAAATTTATTTTTAAAAAAATTCATATTTTGAAAAAAAAATTCACCTAGTCTTGTTCCGACCCATTCAATTCCCCCCACCCCTTAACCCAAAAAAATTAAATATTTATTTTTACAAAAATTAATTTTAAAATATTTTACTCCACCTTCACCTCCACCCCCAGCCCCCTATCTAGCCTCCTCACGCCCCAGCCACCCACCCCACCCATACCAAAAAATTTAAAAATTTTAATTTTTTAAAAAAATTCAATTTTGAAAATTTTAATTTTTTATATTATCTCACCTCCCACGTCCACTCCACCCCCGCCCCAAACCGCCCCAACGCAACCCCTCCCCCCAATACAAAAAAAAATAAAAACTTTTCAAAAGAAATTCCAATTTTGAAAATTCCAATTTTTACATCACCCTGACCCCATGCCCATCCCACCCCCCAGCCGCCCACCTTATCCTCCAAAAAAGAATTTAAATATTTATTTTTTAAAAATACTTCAAAATTATGAAAATATTTTCATGTCAAAAATTATTTTTCTACAATTTTTTTCTCTCTAGCTAAAATAGAAGTTTTTTTTCCCTAAAAAAATATTTTTATTTATTAACCAAACAAACAAAAGATATTTTTTGAAAAATATTCTCTACTCACCAACCAAACATGAAAAAATGAATTAGAAATTAACTCATTTTTCAAAAAAATATTTTCCTCCGTACCAAACGCACCCATCGTTTTCTTTCTTTTCTTTCTCAAGGCTTTTTATAATTTCCTTTCTTTGCCTTGATATTTTGAACTTAACATCCAAATTCTTATACAAATTGTAGCTTGTTTGCTAAAGCTTTTAAAATAAGTGTAATTTTCTCTTTCAAAAAATATGTATATACGTAGTGTTGGATGATAAAAATACCTTTGTTGATAGTGAAATCAAATAATTGACGAGAGTTTCATATAAAAATGCTTCTTGTTTTGAAATACAATTTTGATACTACTCAAAGCATTTGAAATCTGGCCAGCTATCTCAATTTTTATAAAAATATGTACTTGTTTAATTAAAATAAAATGCATCCTTTGTCTTTCAAACACCTGGCCAAATAAATCATAAGTCTATGTTGGAAGAGTAATTTAAGGTTGAAGGAAATTTTATAGTACTATTGTTTAGGATCTGATTGAGAGTTGGTTCCCTTTTCTTCACCTACGACTTAGCTCCCTTTATTTATTTATGTTGGTTAACTGTACTCACTCAATTGAGAAAATAGCCTAATCCCCCCACCCCCACCCCCTTCCCAATCTATTGGTCAACTCTTTTTTATACATTTATACTTTACAAGAGTTGTCCAATAAGGTGAATACATCTCTTTTAAGCGTGTAAGAGTTGGATAAAAAAATATAAAATGGTTGAAATTGAATTAAATAATCTATGTGTTGGTCTCCAATGGTACATTATATAACTAATTTTAATTTTTTTAATTCTTTTCCTTTTTCTAATATCACAAAATTTTCATATTCATTTCATAATTTCTTCAAACTTTTCTCAAAGTCCTTCGATGGTGATCTTCTAAATTTGGTCTCTAGGAACTCTAAATTGATTTGCAACTGCTCATTTATGTTTAGTTAATCATACATCAGCCATTTTTAGCAACAATAATCACCTAACTCACAAGAAATTTTCATATGTAAAGCTCAAAAATGGAGTTCAAGTTTCTTCTTGAACTCCTCACAATTTCAGAAAAGAAAAAAAATTCAAACCACAATGAACGAACAGTGGTAAATCCATAATTTCACCCTTCAATTTCACTCCTATCAAATTTATTTTTCAGTCCTGCACTTATTTGTGAATTTTAGTTTTCGAATTTGATACAAATTGAAACTTTATGTGGTATAGCTTATGGAGTTGCTCTTCTTCTTTAATTTGGTGTAGAGATTTTTTTCCCCTCATTCTCTCTTATTATCTAAAGAAATCATTAGGATCTTGGAGAAACAAATCATTTTTGTAAATTTTAATTTTTAAGTTTAATAAAAATGAGAACTTTACGTAATTTTATAGTGGAATATTTGATCATTAATTTAGATTAGGTTTAAAATTTACAAGAATTTTTTTTTTTAAAAAAAAGTGAATATACAATAGTCCATCGCGTATGTTTTATAACTTCAATATATAATTGATTATGACTTTTTGGGAAGGTAATTATTTCATATTAAAGTAGTCCAAGAGGGTAATAGGACTCCCATATAGTATAAAGGGTCGTTTGGTTTGAATACAAATTATGATGGGATAAGAGATAAGTTATGTTGGGATTAGTAAAAATGGGATAAGTTATACTGAGATTAATTTGTATTGGGTGTTTGGTTTGTTGCATAAATTTTAGAAATATGTTAATTATTTACAAAAATACCCTCCACTTTATTAGTTTTTTTTTTATGTATTTTCTTTTCTTGCTTTAGTTATTCAAAATATTCATTTTTAAAATAAACCTTTCATCTTATATAGCTTAAATATTTTTATGTGTGCATGGAATGCATTTAAAATAAAACTTTCTTCTTATTTAATTCAAAAATAAAAATTCTATTTTTAAAGTTGTTAAAGTAAAAAAGATCTATGAAAAATCAAAATATAAAAAAAGAAATAAGAATTAGTAAATAAAAATTATATTATATAGTGTAATGTTTTAATAGAAAAATATAAGAAATATCATAAAAATAAGGAGTGAAGATTATAAATGTTATTATATATGGTATTAAAAATAATATAAATACACATAAATATTCAAAATAAGATATAAAAAAGGTTTAAAAAGATACCTTTGTCATTTATCCATTTTATTCGGGGATAAGGTAGTATACCCCAAGAAGAGATAAGTTATCCATGTCTTATTTTTCAGTTTAGCGATACAAGTATGCCAAATTCATTAACTAGTGAGTTTTCCTAAAACATAAAGAAGACATTTCTTTAAAGAAAAGGATATTTGATGAGCATCAGCTATGTAGCACGGGCACATATATGAGTACAATATTTTTGATAAGTTAGGGTAACACATATGAGTACAATATGAAAATCTGAGAATCAAAATACAGGGGGCTATTTATAGATGTGTAGTTATATGTTGTTTGATAGTTGTTGTTAATATGTTTGATGTCTAAAGAGTTGTGATAATCATTAATAACAATGAAGGACAAAAGCTATAAGACATGTTCTATCAATTCTTACTGATGGGTCAACTAGGTTTGGCTAGCTAACTCACAAGAAATTTCTAGGCTTAAACTACAGTGCGTACTCTGAGATTTGAGATTCATATTTGCTTCTATGAATACCAATGTTATCATACATAGAGTCTCCGTCCATGTAATCTATGAAAATGAGGTTATGTTTAGTTGTACTTGAGCGAAGAAAATAGGAAGAATTCAAATTAGACAAGTTCGGTTGATTGACGAATATCAAGTTATTGTTAAGGTCCCTGCCATAATTTTGATTAAGCTACCTGATAGGAACAATAAGAGAGTTTGTGTACTGCAAATAAGAGAATTCCTTAAGCCTTGGAGTAAAATGAGAGTCTAATTTTGACAATATTCAGAGGCTAGGATTATTTCATGGATTGTCAAACATGTGAAGCTTGGGTGGTAGTTTGTAAAGAAGAGACAGAGAAAACTCCTTTGGTGCTCATTTGGAGAAGTGGAACTCAAGTGCTTTTGAATAGTGAAATTTTTTGGTTCATTTACACTTTGAAGCAGATGATATGTTCCAATCAGTGTTTACAAATACGCTTTTAGTGGATAATAATGTTTCTGTAAAATTCTCTACTCTGGTTTATGTCTTGTATGTGGGATTTCCTCATTGAATCAATGAACAATTTGCTTCATAAAAAGAAAATATTGCTATGCATACCATTGATTTTGCCTTGTGCTCCTTGATTTTCATTTTTTTACAGATTCATTTTCCCTATGAAAACAGAAAAGTGAGTGATAGTTTGATATCTAAGTTTTTCTCCATTTGTCAATGATGAGCTTTGCCTCTCTGTTGTCTGTTATTTTGCTGAAAGAGAGTCTCCCCCTCTTGTTTTGATAATGCCCCAATTGTATGGTTGGTAGACCACCGACGGAGATACATATCAGATCAGATACCACACCATCTCTCCTACCATGAGATACCTGGATACATTACTATTAGGCAGACTGAGTCTAATAGTCAAGTGCCTCCATAGATTCATCCTCTGTCACCCAATATGTATCCACCATTAGAATATACTTAGCTGCCCCCTCAAGCACGTATGATGATGCCAACGTCGGGGTATGCTACCTCACATGGGTACACTCATTTACCTCCAGAGGCTCAGCGACCGTCATCTAATGTCTCTCGCGTAGTTACTCACACCTCTACAGACTCACATCCTTCATCAGCATCTACTTTGCAACTTGGTATGTCAAGCCTTAGCCTTCAAGGCAATAGTTCTGAGCCCAACACTCCTACCACAGGCCAGTCAGCTACAAATAATCAAGTTCCTACACAAGTTGGTGTGAGGGATATGCATAATAGACTTGTCATTGAGCCTGATGGGCTATAAGTGAGAGATCTACTCTTTTTTTACGAAGTATCTTTAATTTATAATCATCTCATAATTGTCTTAGTTTTAACCATAAGTGTTTTAATTTTGTATTGCAATTTTAATCTAGATGATGCTGCGAGGATCATTTCTGAGATTATAAAAAATCTCTACAGAGATGCTTATCCTACTTGGGGCAAGATGCCAGCCAATCTCAAAAGACAATTTTTTTTTGGAGTTTAGGGTATATTAAAATATATTGCTTTGACTCTACTTAAATACTTATCTTCAACAATACTTATTAACAAAAACTATCTTGTCATTGCAGAAAAAGTGTGCTTGCCGTCCAGAACATGAGACCCAAATTTGTGCAAATTTTCATAAGAAAGCAGGACATTTACTCTCTGGTTTATTTGAGAAAGCTCGTAAAAAGAATAAAAAGCCTCGATGGATTATATCCAAGGATTGAAAAAAACTACTTAACCATTGGGAGAGCAATCCAAGGTTCAAGCAGATGAGAGAGATCGGTAAGAAGGTTAGAGCATCTACTAAGGGTGGCTCTCTATACACAAGGGGGTCAGAGTCAATGAACTGTAAGAACAAAATTGGTATGTGTCATTTTTCTTAAGTCATTTATATTGTAGGCATTAATATTAAATTATTCTAGAATTTAAATAATTTCATTCGTAGGAAAAGGAGTTGGGGAGGCTGATAACTCAGGCTGAGGCATTTAAGGCTACACATACAATGAATAAGAAAAATCATAAAGATCTAGATTTTTGAATTGAGCCACGAGCTCAACAAATCTATGTAAGCTTCTATTCTCCTATTACATGATTCGATTACTTCTCTCCGGATTATCTAGAAGTCTGTCTGATAACCCCTTGGCTTTTTCTTAATTAAATAAATGTGGTTTGATTGTCCTTTGTCTGAACCACCCGAGAAGTCTTAATAGTCTTCAGTTTGTCATTTCTATCTTCCAAACTGTCCTGCCATTTCTTGGGAATAGCTGAGTATTTGCCTTTATATTGCTACAATTCTGTTTAAATTTGTCCTTTTATTCTTTGGTAACATCCTGTATGCAAACAGATTTCTAGAATTAGATTCTAATTGGCTTTTGTGTCGCTTTTACGCTCAATGTTATATGTGAATGGAGTAGTGACTGGCTCCTTACCTCACCAAACCAAAATTTTCTTTTAGTGAGACTCTGTAATTTACTCACAATAATAAATATATGCATG